>JBCAUG010710894.1:0-13266 GCA_038406175.1 Haplosyllis leylae
TGCTTATGATTGTTCAGTTTTGCTTGCAAAATCCAATAAAATCCACGATGGGTGATCACTCATAGATTAAGGCCAGGGTACACAAGGTTGTGTCTGGCTCCACACTGAGAACTGTACGGCTCCACACTGAAACTCTCCGGCTCCGCATTTAAAACTGTCCAGCTCCGCACTGAAAACTGTCTGGCTCTGCACTTAAAACTGTCCGGCTCTGCGCTTAAAACTGTCCGGCTCCGTGCTCTCCAGCTCCATCTGCCATCTTGGACTTTTTGATCACCTCACACTTTCAACTTACAATTACTCCAAAAATTTAAGTTTCTTCAGCACAAATCCACTGCCTAGTTATGAACAACATTTAGTCCTTTAATATTAACCGCAATTCCATTACTTCTGACACCATATAGTGGTATTTAATGAGGAAAGAGTTGTGTGTCTTGTACCGAAGTCTTTATTACAAAAGTGAGGCTGCGCTGGACACTGCTGCGCTGGACAACCTGCTATACAATTGATAAAACTGCACATCTACAAGATAAAAAAGAAGCATCATGGCCTCCGAAAAATTTAATAATTTTGACTTGGATAATAAAATTGTTGTCTAAGCTTTTTTACTAGGGTAACATCAGAATTTATACCCCTCCCATTCATGCAGATAATATAAAAGTCACCGGCCCTTTACATATACATGGATAGGGTGGATGTATCTATAGAAAAACGAGATGCATTGTGTGAGGCAGCTTTTAAATATTATCAGTAGTGGACATGGTCATTGATTTTTCCTTCTTTTTTGCATACAACAGGTTGTAGGTTGACCTTTTAACAAATTCTATCTCGATTCTCTCTTTTTAATTAAACGCACATGACTCAAAAGAGTTGAGATCTCGATCTTCATTGCAGGCATGCTATTTGCATTTTTTTACACGTACATGCATTTTAAGACTGGCTTAGCTATTTTGAAATGGAACGTTGGGTTCATTTACAAAGGCTGTAAAGCTACCTGTTTACAAAATCAATGCATCTCACCATGTACCATGCCAACCATGCAGCTGAATCAATAATGTATGAAAATCTACTGCAGCACAAAATAAGATAACATGCATCGGTTGTTGGTGCTGAAAGAGTCGAAATCAATCAACTAAGTGAGATGCGTGCAGACTTTTTACTGACCGATTGGGGTTTTCCTTGCAAACAGTGCTGCAGAGAAATCACGCAAATACTTAATAGTTTATTTATAATATACAAAAGACATTAAGCTTACCGCCCAAATGTACAATTCAAATTAGACAGGTTAAATTCAGGCGTAGCGATATTGCTTACACAATAATGTGGATTTTGCAAAGTAAAAAGCAAGTGCAGATAATGCTTGATTTCATTCCTATCCGTGCAGAGAAAATATTAATTTCCTCCACTTTATGACACTTTTTTGAAAAATTTAAAAAGAAATTGTGCCATCCACTACTAAAATAATTATTGGTTAATTCAGTTTGTACATGTATATAAAATTCTTGTGGCCCATTTTGTTCAGTCGACTATGATGTAGTTCCTTTGACGTAAAGTAAGGTACCGATTTTAAGATTCAATTGTATTGGAGTAAAAACGAAATTTCTCTTTGATTTTTATCGCTACCCAATAAAAACATACTAAAAATGAGCCGAAGTTAAACCAGCCAATTTATGCAAGAAGAATAGGTGGCAACAAGTCGTCATTCTTTTTTTCTGTTGTGTTTAAAGTAATTTTACCTTTCAGGCGGTGGTGATTATCGGCACACTGTCATTTGCATTGTATGCATATTATTACTTCGATCATCTCCATTTCAACGTTACATATGGCTATGCTAGTCTCGGATTTCCACAAGCTCAGCATCAAGTGGGACAAAGATATCTTCACGGTAAACGTTCATTATGTCCTTGAAGCTATTTCTAAATTTGAAGGACTTACTTTCCATGTGGAACTGTTAAAAGTATGTATTCTGAATTGTGATTCTTTTTGATGCAGGTAAAGGCGTAGATAAGGACCAGCATCATGCCATGGAGTGGTTCAAGTGAGAACACAATTGTATTTTTTTTAAAAGTGGCGGCAAATTTTATTTGCTGGTATTTAATTTGAAATCTGTTTTACAGAGTTAAATGTTGCATTCCTGCATGATTAATGCATTTCATATTGTTCAGGAAAGCGTCTGATCAAGGGCATCCACATGCATCATACAACGTGGCTGTTGGACACTTGCAGGGCATCAGAACTGATCTTCTGCAGAGAGGGTGAGACTCTTTTTGTATGTACGAATACTAGCACAACAGTAAAGCATTCTATTCGTGAAGATATGTAGGGTCAATGCCATAGCAGCATGTATATCTCACTATCACATATCGGCGCATGATGAGCTGCATTTTCGACACTGTAACACAACTTTGTAAACTGCAGCTGTTACAGCCGCCCATCACCCGTAAAATACTAAGAGGTTCATGAAATGTTTACCGCCCACTCACGAAGTACGACGGGAGGTTATGTTTTCACATGCGTCTGTCTGTTAATACGGGAGAGGGGGGGGGTACCCCATCTTCTGGTCCCAGACCCCTTCCCATCCTCTGGTTCCATGTCCTGTCTGGGTGGGGTACCCCAACTTCTGGTCCCAGGTCCCTTCCCAACCTCTGGTCCCATGTCCTTTCCAGGCCGGGGAGGGGGTACTCCAGTCCAGTCACAGGTCCTATCTGGGGGGGGGTACCCCAGGACAGGGTATCCCCTGGCTGGGACTGGGGTTCCCCCCCAGCTGGGACTGGGGTACCCCCACCCCCGGGACTGGTTATGCCGCGGCCTCTTGCGGCTTCCCACAGGACTTTTGTTGGCAAAATTTTCACATTTGATTTGCATCTCAAATATGTTCATTGTTACTATATCTCTTACTTTATGTAGTACTTTGTACTGGGTTTCTAAACGTTTCCTGGAGGCAATACCAAACAAACCTGCAGATGGAAATTAGTTGCCTTTATATTCGAGTGTATTCTATTCTTGCCAGGTTGCCACCCATTAAGGAAAAAAAATTAGTGGAAAAAATTTTACTCCAGGTCAGGGAATTTTCAAGAAATTTGAAACATGTCGGGGAATTCGGCAAATGAACCCATGTCAGCAAATTGTTGATGTTAATTTTTCTACAATTACTAAATGCTTATGATTGGAGTGACCGAAATATTCTACAATTCTGACACTGTGATTTTCCTTTACGTATAAATTATCGAAACAAATTTCAGGGAAGCTCACAAGTTGATCCACCATGCAGCATCTAACGGAGTCATGGAAGCTCACAAGGCTCTCAATGACATTTGTTCCAGAGGAGGATGCGACTAAATTTACCTGCGGATAATCATGGGTGATACAATACAATCGTTCCGTCAAATTTTTGTCTATATGTTTTCAAGTTTTAAACGTAACAAAATCTACTTTGTAAAATACATAAGTCGGTTTTGTCTACATTGTTTTAATGAAGGAATTCTGCTATATTTTACGACATGTAAAATTGATAGGAATTCGTAGACTAATAATTCAAGGACTTGCAGAGCTCTTTGTTTTGACATAAAATCATTGACAAGGTTTTTGTTCTTGCAAATTGATGTACAATCTTTATTTTTAAAATGGATTCAACATATTCAAAACGGATCGCAATTTATTTGGTCTGTGTGAGTTTATTTTTTTCTGCCCCCAGAAAGTGATGCCAAAATGGCCGAAGTTGGGGGTACACACACTCAACATATCACACAATGAAATGTCAGGAGACATTTTGTTAACAGATTTTATTCTGAAGGAGACAATTTTTTCTTGTATTGTTTGTTTTGTATTCCATCCACCGAGCTGTTCATATTCTGTGATACAAACATTTTTGGGTTTTTGCAATATCTCATGATATCCTTGTCACTACACACATGCATTTTACTTCCTTTTTATACATAATGTATTTACTGCCAGACAGCTTGTAAACCTACTTACTAGGTCTTATTAGATCGGTTTGAAGAAATATTCACTGTAGTTTTTATATTTGAAATACTTGTAGCAAATCTCCGCTTGATTGCATTCGCATAATAAGGTTTAGATTAGTAGATAATTGATGCCCCGGAAATCTGTTTCACGAGTTACAGTGTTAAAGAACTTCGTTCAACGCATGTGACACAAAAACTCTTCAGAATTGACTTGACAGCAGACTATTTTAACTTTTTAAATATTAAATTCTATAAAGCGTGTTTTTTTTGTCTATTATCACGGCTAAATAACGTTTTCATTTTGAAATGTTTGACTACTTGAATTTTTCAAGCTGATGTCCATGTATGTTATTTCTACTGGGTATCTGCTATGTCTCTTGCTACATAACGACAAAAAACTCCAACAATATCATTAATCACCAAATTCTTCTGTGATATTACATTTATTCGAAAAAATAATCAGTGAAATGTACCAACATTTAGAGACAATTGGAGATACAGATACTATGGACCCTTAAAACACAGTAATTAAAGTTTAAGCAATATCGCATTAGTTTATCAATTACAAATTAATACCAACTAGACTCTTTAATTGACCACAGCCCTTAATTTTGAAGTACACTGGGTGCGGCTAGTAATGAACCCACCATGAAATGACACTCTCCGGAATTCGACATTTTTGGGGAAAAAATTAGTTCCAGAATACGATTATTGGAAGTTACAATTTCTATGGATGACTGATACGATGAGCCTTCATGATTTGAGAACCCTCTTGAGTACCTGCAAAACAATTAGAACGTTTGTAGTTCTGTTACACGTTAATCCCTTGAATCAGGAAAGTAAAAGCACGACCTAAAATTTACAGTAATACACAAATCCGAAATAAGTGCTTTATTACGTGTCGTCTCCCCTTCAAAATAACAGAATACACAGAAAAAGTGCATACAAATTCTTATCCGTGTAGAATTGCGATAAGTTTGTCCACGAAACTTACATTTTGTACATTGTCCTCAGCAATACTTTCCATTTCGGCACGTAAGGAAGTTACACTTGTCAGATCCTGTTAGGAAATTGACAAATATTTCGACAAATGTTTATAACTTTATATTGAAAAAAATTTTAAAATGACATCTTGTTTGACAACTATCATTACCTTCAGAAAACATTTTGTAATGGTGTGTAGTTTCTGATAGCAAGCCTTAAAGTTCCTATCGTCAGTAGAAATACCATGTCGCTCCAGAACGCGTATCAATGTACTTTCCAGTAACTGAAATATTTTTAAATAGACATGAAGGTTTTAAGACAGTCGCAACAGAAATTTTGTGTTCAAGAGAAGAGAAAACTATCCAAATTTTATACAGGTACGAACGTTGTTGTAATTTCATAGAGATGGTTAACTTCATGTGATTAAAAAGCTATAAGGAATCGAAAGAATTGTTATGCCAGAAGTCATTTACATTGGAACGTGCAAACCGTTTGCTTTCTTTTTGCTGTTCAATTGCACTTCAATAAAATGTGTTTTAACAATTAAAAGAATCGTAGTTTCTCAAGTTTGCTTCGGACGAGTAACCTCCACTGCATAATAAATTCAACCTAGCCTTCATTGTAAATAAAGGAAAAAACCATACCTGAGTATGCCTTTTAGCTCGGGCTTTTTTAGCTTCTAAAGTATACTCTTTCTTCTTGGCAAATGGTGATTTCAACGTCTTTCTTGGTGTTGTGGTCTTTTTTGGTGTTAAACGTTTACTCGGCGTTAAATTTCTGCCTGGAGCCTTCCGAGGAGTTTTCCTTGGCGTAGACTGTCAAAATAAAATGTCCTTTATGAACTTCTAACCGAAGAAAAATTCAGCTCAAAGAGGGGGACTTTGTATCCTTATCATTTTCTACTTTTTCGTCGGATTCCCAGTGTTTTGCTGAAGGGAAGTGGTTGTATATTTTTCTTGTACCAGCCTGTTAGTAATGCATCCATTTTTTTTCTCAATTTTACAACAATGATTTGTGCGTAAACATAGTGCTCAAGAGGGGGCGGTGCGGCAAAGAAACATTACCCTGGTAGGATGTGGTACAGATTTCCTTGGTGTTCTACACTGTTTTCTCGGGGAAGGCCTGTGAGAACTCTGGCCTCCTTTGGCGGTTTGCATCTGCTTACTCAACTGCATCATTCTGGAAAGTGAAGTATAATTATAACGGAATATGAAAATAAATTCAGCGTCTGTTGTACAATCTTTCTGTAAACATTATTTACCTCTTTCTCTTTTCTGTAATGACTGTGTTCACTTTCTTTTTGCTTTTTGGAGTCTTGATTCTTCTTTTCATTTCTGTAGACTTCTCTTCATTTAAATTTTCTCGTAACTTCCGGACATTCCGTTGCACAGTAATTGTTGAATGCGTCTGAAGTCATTTACTGAATATTAGCACTTTCGTTTCCAAAGCCCGCTTGATTTCTTTTTATTGTATCATCGTATTTTTTTTTGTCTCCTTACATTTACTGTTTACCACATTGCTACTTACACTAGATTTTGGCACAGCACATGTAATTACAGTATGTGCACTGAATATTTTTATCACAATTTCCATAAGACAAAAGCAGTTTTCCCATTGATCAACAATTAAGTACCGGATTCCTTCACCACCCCCTCCTTCCCCGACCTGGAGAAAAACTTTTTCTTTGCCAGTGAAAGTAAAAAAAAAAATCCAAATCATTTGTACTTTTGTAATTGTTTTAGTTTCTAAAATCAACCTGTTTAAGTGTACACGTGGATGCCGTCTCCATGCTGAGCAATCGCGCTTTCATTTTCTCACATAATGCTTCAAGTTCTTCGGTTTCCCCCTCTGAATAGTAGCTGAATTAGATGTAGAAAAGTTACAATTACAGTGCCTTAGTCTCCCAAAGCAGAGGTCACACAAAGCATTTGAAAGCACGTCGACAGTGTTGTTTTTCGATTGTATTCAGTTATCAAGAATAAACTATAACTGAAAAATTAAAATGATAGGTTATCAAGAATTTTGTTCTGCTTTGAGTGTAAAAATATATTTGAATAAATTGTTGCTCGTACGATGTCCACCAATTAAATGTGAACTCTTACCGCACTGATTACAGCTATGGGATTGACACATTTTAAAATTGTTTTCAATACACTATGGTAAGGCCATTTCTTGTTTTTGTTTTGTTTTGTTTTTTGCTTGGAGCATTACGCCTTTCTATTTTGACAAATCAAGTTGATTGAAAATCATAAATTGCATAAATTAACTGTTAAAACAATTTACAATTGAAAAAAACTTTTTCGGACTAAGTCTTACAACTCGCTTTTATCTATTTACCTTGTGTTACGAGAAGGCTTAATGTTTTCCAATGTTTAATATTTCTTAAAGGCAGGGTCATTTTTTTCCCCCGAGAGGTCTTCCAATTTCCCAATATACTTACTAGATGTCGTGATATCGGTACAATTTACACTGTGGCCATTTTTCTAGTCGCAAATTTCCACTATCATATTTACAAAGCCGCCTCTTTGGAGATTTTTGCTACAAAGTGACAAATTTGAAAACAGTAAGTGAACACGGAGGCCTGAGCATCAAGAAGAACTTGGAAAGAAACCTATTTCAAAAGGAGTCCGTCCTCACTCTAACGAAGAACACAAAATACCTGTACATTAATTGTTGTCAGCTCTTTCGAAGCTGTACCGTCTTTTTTGAAGAATTTTAGGAACTGACGCGCGTCCAAGGTTAGAACTAAAGAAAAAATATTTGAAGCATTTTCAAACAATATTCAAAGTCACAAAGTAACAATCTGTCGCGCAATGATAACAAAGATGGTTATTGTCATTAAGCTGTGGGCGTGTTTTGTGCGGTGGCTATTGGTATTATACTAACAAAAGCGCCTGTGGGCTACGACTGAAATAGACAATGGAAATTCTTGCATATTAATTAGCATTGTCAAGAAAACATTCCGACACCATTACCCTTCCGCGCAATTAGTACGAATGTCTTTTTTACCCCTTGCTTTTGGTGGTGAGAGACCACACGGTCCATTTTTTGCACTTTCTTCTTGAGCTTCCCTGATGAGTAGTGCCGTCCTTTCTAGTTGACTACTAGGATCGTACAGATAGGCTAAATATCGTTGAGGAAAATATTTTTAATTGGATTGCATTATTTTTGTAACATTGAAAATGTTTAGTTAAATGTTAATTAAAATTACTCATTAAGCATGAATACCTTGTTCAGGTTGTATTACGGTTGCCGACTTGATATTATGTCTTTCACTACAACAACTGACAGTCTGTACTTCAAAAAACTTTTCTCTGATTACTCTTAACATCGCAAGTAAGCTATCTGTTGTCACCAACGTTGATTCATCTTCTTTGTCGCGTTCATCTTAAATTTTGGAAATGATATATTATTATGTGGAAAGAGGCCATTATGCGTTGGAAAAAGTAAGGAAATACTCAAAAAGTTGACATGAAAAATACCTATCCATTGTTGTAGAACTACTGCTTGGCATGTCTCAAGGTCAGTTTCTAACTGCATTAGCCCAGAGCCTGTCCAGTGGGGCAATGTTGACAAAACTGATTCCACCTTCTTTCCCTCAGTATTATTCTACATTAGAACAAAAGTGTAAAATTATTGAGTTGCTCCTTCGTAACCAGGTGCTTGTACACGTCAATATGCTGTTAATGCACATCCCCTACCAGACATGCAGAACATAACCAATTCACCAACTTTACTGCCACTGCAGGACACAAATTTTACACTCAAAATTCTTGTGGAAATATAATTCGTTATCACCTACCATTTAATCTACAACAGCTGTCAAGGTCATCAGATGAAATGTTTATATGTGGACAAGAGAAACTGAAATGGGGAGGTGGGTTCAGCAAAGTGAAATTGTCTGTCCGTAGACACGACAGGTAAGTATAATAAAGACACAACAAAGAAGCATCTTAGCAACTTTTACATTAATTGTGCCAAGTTTGGTTATTACTACCATTTTTTTGGTGTATGTAATTGCTCACTGCAATCGGGATAGAAGCACACAACACTAGAAAGTTCAATTTTAAAATCGTCTCTGAACTAGAATTTGAGTTTTCGACGACCGCTGCGGCAATTAAAGCCTTTAATTTTGACTTCGTGTGATGACATTTTATGCACATCATCATACCTTGGCAATATCTTTCCAGGTTAAAGTGGAAAGAATTTTACGTGTGTACAATTCATGTTGGTGTTAGTTAAATACAATTTCTCAAACCTCTGAAAAATATTTTGTGCGAAGGATATCCGCGTCTTGCAGATCTTGTGTCAGGAATGGATTTATTTGGTCAGTACTTCTCATAAGTTGAGCTACAAATTCTTCATGTACTCCTTCATACACAAGAAACTGATAATACCCAGTATCTCCCGTCAGTTCCACATCTGCCTTATTCGGGGCAACTGTAAAATTTATATTTAGGTAAATTTCAATGATTGCATTTCAGTTATTTTAAAAATTACATTTACTCGAGGGAGTTGTCCCATTGCCGCAGTCTTCTAATATTTGTAGGAAAAATTTCACAGAATAAAATTAATCTGTCAACACGTAAATAGACGTCAAACCTACCAAAAATATTGGATATATTGTTTGAAATTAATTGTATCCATTCCGCATTTTCTTCCTCCTTTTCGTTTTCTACGTCTCTGTTGTTTATTTCTTTCTTGAGACATTTATCACTACTATTTATTTCCTTTGATGTTCGTTCTTTCCATGATGTTCCATTGTGAATTCTCAGGATATAAGCAAGCTACAACAAAAAAGAGGTATTTCAACCTTAAGTCTAATGAGGCACGATATCGAAAAATGCCTACCATACCATGAAATACTATTAGAATGATTCTTTTGGAAAGATAAGCAATGTGTTAATAATCTTCCAGCAATCTGAACTCACATCTGGATCTTGTGAGAGATTTTGGAGGAAAAGCTTCGATTTCTTGATGTACTTGCTATTAGATGGTACTGATCTGTCTCATATCAAGGAATTTTGTGCAACGAATTATTTTGCAATGGTTAATTTGACAAAAATCTATTGTTGTAAATGCAGTGTGAATGTTGTTGC
Organism: Haplosyllis leylae; assembly: GCA_038406175.1. Taxonomy (NCBI): domain Eukaryota; kingdom Metazoa; phylum Annelida; class Polychaeta; order Phyllodocida; family Syllidae; genus Haplosyllis; species Haplosyllis leylae. Next base: position 10,046 of record JBCAUG010710894.1, read on the forward strand.
TTGTTGTTGGATTAATAAAATCATGACTGCGATGAAAGGATACAGTGAAAAAAAGATGTCTGTGAGAAAGTAGGTTGGTATTTCTGATATTGCAACTGGAGCTATCAGTTCCATCGCTTCGGGCAGAATAAAATCCGTGAATATCTGGAACAAGACAGCATATACTGAACGAGAAACCGTTTTTCAGAAGAAAAATTCTATTATTGATTACAAGTGATAATTTTGATTGAAGACTGAATACCTATCACAATGTCGTAAACAAGATTACTGTAAATATTTGTAAGACAGCAAAACTAACCCCTTCTTTCCGCTTCATTTGTTCATCATCAATATCTGCAGGCGATATCCCAACGGTATTTCTCAACCACGGATTTTCATAAGCTGTTACACAGAATCCTGGTAACTCAAGTGTAGAGCCCTGACAAGACCACAGAATGATTTGGCATTGTTGAACAGGATATCAGTTTCTGGTTAAAAGCATTAAAGTGTTTCTCATTCTCAACGAAACGACAGATTCATAAGAACTTTCTCATATGAAACCCAAATCCAAAGATTATACCTGACTTCCTGTTATGACCACAGATCCCGACCACAGATGACGGTATCCAGGAAGGGTTAATCTATCACTTGTGCTAAATACTTGTGAGTACAGAACATCAATCCAAGACTGCAGTTCTTCTGTTCCTAATAAAGCTTGTCGACACAGAATGACAACTCTAACACCATGCCATTCTACTAACCTCTTCAAGGCACCCAGAAGACCCAGATTATCTCTATGAAATTAAACAGATTCTAGTAGCAAATGTAATCTATGACTGACAACATAATCAAAATTTCATTTGTTATTTCTCACGAGGTTATGTGCAAAAAAGTTACTGTCTCTTCGGTAAGGATTTAATGTTTGCGAAATTTGCTACCTAAAATGATAGATCTTGGGTCAATCCGCACTTGGGAGAGAAGAACTTTCACTCTTTTATTTCCAAAAATGTAGACCTCAAGCCATTTTAGGAGTTCGTTGTTGGACTTTTAGTCTCTTCATCGGAAAAAAATCATCGACACAGAGGATGAAACTTACTCTGGTTTTGATAATTCATTTTCAGAAATTACCCACACGAGCTTCTTCAGACATCCTGAATTGTAGAAATTACACACAATTACATATTTCCAAAAGGCAAAAATGATTTTGATTTGATATTGTCACGAGTGCTCAACTTGAAAACTAACCAAAAGGTAAAATTTAATATTACCATAATTAGGAAGGTATTCTGCATAAATATGGATTGCCTCCACCCATTCATCTAATTTCGTCCTGAAAGGGAGCAAATTAACAACAAAATGTGAAGAAAACACGAATGGTCGACAGCATAGTACCTTGAATCCGACAGCCATACTCTGACCAGATAATAGTTGCCTGTGCGATACCACTGATCTGCATTGGTACAATATTGAACAGTATTGGAAAAGATTTAGAGAGGTTAGAACCTATTATGTACGTAGACCATCAGATGGTACAAAGTGTGAGGACCTAATTATTGACGATTTGGTACCCACTCGGAGACTATTCATTAAATGTGTTTCGAAGCCTTTTAAATCGTTTCCAAAGGCTGGAGGCTAAAGGTTTGCATGTGGTGTATCTTAATGCAGCAAAACTGTAGGTTTGGGATCCCTGGTTTGATACAGCTACACTTAAATGATGGAAAACTGTTTTTTTAAAAAAAAAACACTGTTTATGTACAGTTCAATTGCGTAACTGTAAGGACAGTTTTGCGATAAAATGTAGCAAAAATACCACAAAAGTTTTATCAAAACCTACCTACATTTAACAAGATTAAAGCTTTCAGGCTATATTTGTCCATTGTTCAATGAAGTCCATTACTTGTTGCTTGAATAAACTTTCAAAAGAACATGGACTGTGTCTGACTGTATTCAAAGATAGAAGTAAATATAATCAACAACTTGCTAAACACAAGACACTCTCCAAACCACAGATCTGCTACACATATGATACCTTTTCCAAATCCATCTTAATTGCGATTTATTTGCAAATTTAAATAACCCTCTGGATTAAAAATGTCAGTTACTTACTCCTTTTCGGTTTGTTCACAGGAACACTTTTTAGCATGCTTGTGAAGGGATGACTCATTTTGATAGAACCACTTCTTTAATAACTGCTCGGGTTTCAAACCAGAGCGTCCTCGATGTTTCTTTGGCTGATGAAAGAAAAAAATATCATATTTTAAAAATTAAACGTATCACACAACCCCCACTCCCCCCTCAAAATTTAACATTATGTACATTTACAATTAGTTCCGAGTAAAATATGCACTGAAACAAATTAATGTTCCGTTCACACTGTCAGAGACAGATACCAAGACCGAGACAGATACCGAGAACAAGTAAAAGAGCCCAATGGGAATCCATGTTGTCGTCGGTCTCTGTGTGGTGTGAACACCTCCAAACAATCCTATACAACCCATTTTTTATCTGTCGCAGTCACTTTTAGTGTAAACACACCATGATAACTACATGGTTAGCAGGTGTGCACCAGGTTGGTTTTTTTCTGAACCAGAAAACAAACTACCCAATTTTTTAGATTGCTCTCTGAATACTTTGTATTGCAGGTGAGTGCTCGGTATTATTTTGCTTCGCCATAAAAATATCACTTCAGTTTTTCGATCTAATGGGGAACATTATCAGATGATATACCACGTCGTCTCCGGTACTGCAACAGCAAGCCTTCAAGAGATGTATGGTTCTGTTTGTAAATGCATCGTTATTCAGGATATCTTTTAGGGACATATGAAGATTGTCTACAAAATAGATTACTTCCACTGTGTATGACTGTTTAATGTATCTACAAAATAGATTATTTCCACTGTCTATATGTGAATTTTAATTTATCAAATGTATTTACATGAAATTCTGTGAAAGCAAATCAACACAAACAAGAAAGTCCTCCTGCGTGAACGCAAAAGGCATACCACCCGCCGCGTAGCAAGTGCTCGCTCTGCTCGCCTATCCGGGGGGGGGGGGTATCCCATCCCTGGTGGGTCAGGGGTGCCACATCTCTTGCCGGGGGGGGGGGTAACCCATCTCTCACCAGGGAGGGGAGGTAATCCAACCTGACCTGGCCAGGGGGTACCCCATCACTGGGTGGGGGGGGGGGGAACCTGGCCTGACCAGTACCTCCCCTTCGTCCCACGTAAGTGGACGGTAAAAAG
>JBCAUG010710905.1:0-13265 GCA_038406175.1 Haplosyllis leylae
AATTTTAATCTGTTTGGACAGAGAAGAAGTATACTTTTTGACATTTCTTTTCTAAAAATGGGAATTTTTAATTTCCCCATCTGATGCTGATTATAGAAAACTTGCACGGAATTAATGCATTTCCCTCAAGAGCAAATTATTGATCTCTGTAACATAAGAATATTTATTCCTACCATAGCTAAATCATTATTTCCCAGTTTCATTGAAGTAAAGTTATTCTATTCCGGTTGCGCTCCAAAGAATAACATGGCAGAGCGGTGGGAGTTGTTAAATTAAGCTAAATACTACTAGATAAAACTTTAAACTAGATCTAGATCTACTTACTTTTGTTGGCCTCTTGGGACTTCGTGAAAGCGCAACTGGATTTCGTCCTTCCTCCACAGAGTTGGGAAATAGCCTTAAAAACACCAACCGTTTTACTACGACAGCTTCCACTTTCACTAAGCCGTTAGGTAAAGTGCAGTATCATACGATATTTATGATATCAAGGTTTTATATACAACTTTATATTACTAAGAAATCATCTTGTTTGTTGTCCAAATATTTGAGGATATTGGACATTACTCAAAAGATTGATATAAAGTAACTGATAATTGCAAGAGATGGAACAAAGGGTTAAGTCATATCTAATCGTTCAACAAAGGCAGTCATCTAAATGTCATGTTTCTTATGCATAAAATAGCGTCAATTAAATATCTTCTCTGTTACTAGTGTCCTTGTGGCACTGAGGTAGAGTACTGGTTTCTAACACAAGAGATAGCAGGTTCAAGCATGGCAATCCATTTCTTAAAATAATATTATTTTTGCCACTGAATTCAGCAAATTTAGTGAAAATATTTAGGAAAAACTCGAATGTTTCGTAGCCAATTTCTAGACCAAATGCTCATTTAATATAGGAAATATCACCAAAGTATAACTTTTATTAAAACGCAGCTAAAGACAGTTTCTCTGGCAAAATATTGCTGTCAACATTCGTGGTAAAGCGATAAAAATCCAATTATAATTGGACCAATTGAATATGATGGTAAATCACAGCGCAAAAATTAAAAGCAAAAATAAAAAAAAAAGAAAAAATAACGTTGCATCGTTGACACAGTTGGTGGCACGTGCAAAATCACATCATAGCAGCATTCTGTGTAAACAAATTCTAGCCAATGACTGCAGGGTAAAGTAAACCTAATTTTCATAAAACTGCCAAGGGCTCATTGTCCCAAGATGTTAAGTGCTGGAACAGGTTTTTAATAACCCTCCAACATAAAAACTAAGGTGACTCAAACGAGCCACCAATAATTTATCTGTCATAATTTAATATTCGACATTGATATGATTGCTGATCGGTCATCAAATGTTCATACAACAGCCAGAATGTTTTACTCAAATTTTGCTGGTCCCCCATTCATTAAATTGACTCAAAACGAGCCAGGAAAAACAAATGAAAATGACACACTTCTCATGTAAACTTGATAACTACAAAACGACATATTAATTAGGATTCACTGTGAAATGCAAACTATGTCGTTCGTGACATAATTGTATGGAACGTCATGCAGCAGGAAGATTAATAAACGTCTTGTGAATATTCGGATTTGCAACACAGCGTTATTGAGTAATGAAATAATAATGTTACTGCGTGACAAACAACTCAGATAGCCAAACTATACACGTTCATATTTTTCTGTATAACAAAAAAAAAAACAACTTTGTACGCATTTGCGTATTAGACGACTAGCCTGAATAAGAGAATTACACAATTAACATTATGTAGGATGGAAATCAGATCTAAAAGATGAAGTTATATCAATAAAACTTACATAAGATAATCTCGTCACCCTTTTTGTCCCCAAATAAAAAAGGCCATTCAGGAATCTTTTGAATTTTCATGCGATTTTTCATCCCAGGTTGGACATTCTCTTAAGCTTGTCGAGTTTTTCATGAAACGAATGCATTAACATTTTAAGCCTGAATTTGCATGAAGAAATTCAAAAAGTTTAAATGTTTCCTCCAGTGGGATTTGAACTCACAGCACTGACCATCATTGGATCTAAGGTTGAATGCTTATCCAGATAGGCCACAGAGGCCTGTGCTGCTTGGCAGACCTTCAACTAAAATTTGTTTAATGCACCATTTCACATTTGAAAAATCGTTAAAGCATGTCTGATGTAAATTCTATCTTAAAATGTGAAATTTGATTTTATTGTGAAAAACTCGTTTGCAACAGGGTTACAGATCATTACGCAGTCAGGAACTGACTGATCTGGACAACGTCTTGATTATGTGATAATTCAATTTAGCCAAGTTGGTTGTGTCACGCAAACTACGTTCTGCAGATATCTAAAAGCTTATAGCATTGAAGCTCCCACGTAGCGATGTCATCTTTACAGATGGTCTTGTACATCTATGGAATTGACAATTGTTATCTGAAACCGGTTTCTAGTTTTGCAGTCAAATGGCATGTTTTACAAAACTTAATACTTTACGATTAGGAATCAGCTCTGTCATGTTCTAAGAGAAAGTCTTCGTGTATAAATAGATTATATTAAGGATAACATAATATCGTGTCTTTCTATGTAATCTAATTGGAGGCATGTTACTCCTATAATTATCACGTCTTCCGTTGACATCCGGGTGTTGTTACCTGATGTGATGGACTACCTGGGTTTTTTTGTGGACAATATTACAAAATTCTTACAATTTTAAACATTCTTAGTCGTGATATTGCTGTAGCACGAAGAGTCATTAAATGTTGCTGTTGCAGCAAATATTGTACGCAAACTGTAATAGATCTGGTTGAAGTAAAAATAGTGGTTAAAATTGTCATATACATCTGCATATTTTGATGTTCAGGTGATACATTTCATCATACAGAGCTGGGATATGCATAGCCATAATGTTTCAATATATGTTACATCATAATAGATTGATTTGATTTTGTTGACACAGCTCAATTTCTTAGAGCATATGTACAGTTATAAATTCACAACTTTACCTCATTCACATCTACATTACACTTACAATTGTGTATTTTGAACTGTAGTCCGTAGGATATTTGAGAACCTCGAACTTGAAAAGATATCCAAGGAAATGATAACTATTTGAATCGTGTGAACACAAAATGTAAAAACCAAGAGAAAAGTATTTCTTCTTGTTCTGAAAGCAAAGCCTTTAAGTGTGACAGCCATTGACAAGCAGTATCTGGACCTCTATACAATCAACAGGTCTCGCACCAGAGGTGATTCTGAGGAATCCGTTCAATGTAGGCAAGAAAGCGTGTAACGAAAAATCCACCCTGGCTTTGAAACCCAGGGCAGATGTCCAAAACAGGTGTCAGTGGCCGCACGTAAAAGGACTCCAAAATGTTTTGAAAAAGGCAGTATCTGGACTACCCCGTCCACAACTGACATTGAATTTTAGAAATCATACCTGGTTTCAGTCAGTCACAACTGTACTTTTTACAATTGTAGAGTTGTTCATTAAAGATAGTTTGCTGGAACTGCCTATTAAAAATTCAGTCCACAACTTGCCTACAAGTCTGAAGATCTGGACTTACCATGTTTCAATTATACTCAGAATCATTCCATATCATTACAAGTTACCATTTTTCAAACATAAATGCTAATTGCTTAAATTTGGCGGACACAGGTACATTTGTGGATCCACTGGTCACTTTTTACTAAATAATTTCTTTAACTTGAATAAATATCTTCAATGAGTGTTTGCGATGTTGTACATACGACATTTCATGAGAATAATGCAAGTCTGGCTGCAGTTTGCATGTGGATGGTGTCACCTCAAATCACAGACGACTGCGACAAATAACAGGAATCGTATGTTCGTCACGTCTAACATTGAAAGAATCTGTCTAGAATAAAGGACAACACTTCAGCTACTGTCGGCACAATTCAATTAGATTCATTGCCGTCTCGTGTAGACGGAAGACTATTTGATTATCTTTGGTATACTTATTCAGTGGTGGGGAACGGTACACAAGATTTCTTCAACGAGGAGGAGGATGCATTCACCGAGGGTACAAAGGAGGAGGATATATGTAAGGTCAGCACATCCTTCTCCAAGTGGAAGTTATGGTGTGTACCCTGACCAGCCAATGATGAATGTTTTATCCTGTAGCACCAATCTTACTGGATGACAAAAAGATGGGTCCAATGCAACATTCTTATTGAACAACAGTAAGATATGTCTAATGCAACATTTGAAGTGTTAGACACATCTTTTTGTTGTCCAATTAGAATGTTACAAAAGCATTTGACTCCTTGTATTATTCAAACATTCAGAACCAATAAAACTTGTAAATGCAACCAGCTATAGGATGAAATATAGTGGGTGTCCTTTCCTTGGAGTGTTTAATAAATAGACAAACTTCTGATGCCAAGGCAAAATTCTGCTGAAATCAACAAACCAACAGTTTCTCCACATGCAGTTATCAAACACTAGCTATCTAACTTGTGTCACAGGCTACACGAGGTCTGGAACCTTTCGCGACCAGGAGTGCCCTGAATGAGTCACAAACACAATGCCATTTGTTTGATTCACAGTTTTATTGCCAGTCTTTCTGTCCAATATAAAACACACATGAAATTCAAGACACATTTAATACACATTCAAGAGCACAGTATTCTCAGGGGAACAAGCCTCCACTCAGCTGGAATGCCAGTATAAGCCACATAAAGGCATTGAGTTGACTGGAACAAGTTTTAGTTAATTTTGACACAAAAGTGTATAGATGTCTAACCAGTGCAAAGACCCATAAGCAACTGATGTCTCCAGGCCTGGAGGAACACAGGGGTGCCTGAGTGTCCAATCAGAGCTAATGGAAAGATTTGGGGAAAATTAGTATGGATTTATGTCAAGTTGGTGCCTGCATTACTACACAAAAATCTACAAATCAGTTAGTCACTCATTAACACTCACAGAAACCATGTCATCCATGCTCATATAAGAAAATTAGTCCAGTTCAAGGCCATGAACTTGACCTGATTTGATCTGTCAACCAATCACTTGTATGGATACATTAAGCACCTGTCACAGAGTTTGATTTGCTGGAACTATGGCAGCTGAAAGTCATGTCATACACAATACCAAGATTAGGCAAATTGGCTCATCTTAATTCCCAATCAATCCAGAAACATATCACATACTAAATCATCATCAAATATTGATTATTGAATGGTAGAAGACCAAAACTAAGAGATTTGGAACAGTAATAATACATACTGTCAATGGTGGCAGTATAAAAGGAAAATAGAGAGAAATTTTGCCAGAAACAGTATTTCCACACTATGACACTTACCCAAAACATTTATTCTGAAAACAGGTAAGCTCTGCCTCCATTCTGCTGAATTTTCTGCTGAATATTCAAGGAACTAATGAAACACATCAAACCAGTGTGTCGTGATATAGAAGATAATTGTTATGTTCGCTTATATCACAGGGGTATTTATAGTTACCATTTATTTTTGAATGAGAAATTTTAGTTTAAAAATGGTATTTTAAACGGTTAAGTTCAGACCTAAGCTGATCTACATTGTTTTTTGTGGACTTTACAGTTCTCATTATGTTATTTATTTTGTTATCGGAATAGATAATGAGGAAAATGCAAACTGAAAGCGAAGATAAGGACAATGCTCTATTTCATAAAACTGATAAGTTGAGCTCAATTAGTGAGACAGTTCATGTAGATAAATCTGATTATACAATCTCCAGGGCACAATTATTAAACAGATCATAGATCTAATAAAGACAACATGATGTCTCTTAACGAGAAGTGACATGGAATTATCTTCAGCAAAAATACACTTCTAAACCAATTCAACTGAGATTATTTTAATATCTCTATCGCTTCCGTGCACATTTCCAGTAGATCTATACTCTGGGTAATTCAAATCACGTTCTTATACGGTTCACATATCAATCCCCACGAACTTAAAATATTATACAGAAATTTTTGTTCCATGTGGGATACAGAATCAAAAATCACATGTTAAAATGAGGATATCATTTTATTCAATACAACATGTTTGTTTCATGATATTCAAGAAAAATTACTTCCAACTTGAAAAGCATGCAAGGTTTTCACAAACTCTTCACAATGCAAGAATGACAATATTGCCATTTCTATTTTGCTGTGTCATTTGAAATTTACTTGATCACCAAATTATCAACCCTAGAAATGTATTCCTCTTACACCAAGTGACATTAAATTTTTGCATTTAGATCTACTTATGCCACAATTCCAATAAAGAAGGAAACTACAAATATATGGGAACACACAAATGGCAATATTGCCACTATTGCCAATGTTGTGGATTTGTGAAATCCTCGAGTGTCTCCCACTGGACCATCAGTATTTGGAGGAGATATTACAACAACTAAATAAGGAAACACGTTCGTACTCATCCTCAGTGCATTACCTTACATTGGTTCATTGAGAGGTTATGTCCATGGTAATTGTCTTCAAGTGATGTGGTCAAAGATGGTTTGGACTCTTCCTGGCAGTCAACTATCCTTAAAGACCACAAAAAATATCCACCTTGGTTTCCTTTAGATGAAATTTCATTATTTCACACGTTTCAACTCTGAGCAGAGACACTAAACTAAATGTACAAAGATATTCTTTTTGAAAGTACGAGGGTACTACACGGAAATCCCGAAATGCAGGTCTTCCAACCTGCGAGGGATCAAGTTCCAAATTCAAGAGATATCTGACTAAAATGCAAGAAATCCAAAGGGGTATATACTTTACATTTGACTGACTATCTGATTTTTCAAAGCGTGTCTCCTGTCGGAAATGTCTGTCAAGAAACATGATGTGTGCTCAGTGAAGATACAAATTACATTACAATTTGAAGCCTTTCTGATGGTGGAAAAAAAAACTCCAAAGGGAAAACCACCAGGTGTTGGCTGTGAAGGGTGACAGACATCTCACATGCGGTCAGGAATTGAACCCAGGTTGTAGCGGTGAGAAGTACAAGTTTTACCATTGTGCCACCAAGCCTCGATCAGATGTTTAACTGCTTACAGCGGATACTTGAAGAGATAACGACCATGGAATGTTGACGCTCAGATGTAACTTTTGTCCAGAGATTCACGTATCTATGTACTCAATGACATGTATAACTTTATATCCCAGTTTCCATGAAATATTTTATGAAATAATGACAAATGTTATCAAATGTGCCAGAAGGTAAAGACAGCAATTACTGATAATAAGTAGTTGACGTTCCCTTTGAAGTTCGAGGAAATGTGTGTCACCAGGTTTAGTCCTCTTTAGGAAATGATTTCTGATTTTTTCCTGTGCCCTTTTAATATCTATATAACATTAATTACAAAGGGTGGACGGGACGGATACATGGCACGCACGATGTTTTAATCCAAAAACTCTAGGTTATCATGGAAGGAGCACTGATATTGGTCAGTCTTCATGTTTTCAGCCATACCAGATCAGTATCACCTGAATTAAAATTTATGGTAGAAAATTGTCTTTATAGACATATAAAACTCACGCAGGTGTAGAATAAATATTTTGCATGATTGAGGTTGTGTCCCAACTCTATATAGAACTAATAAACTTGTGGCTCATTGAAAACCAGTTTCATCCTCTGCTTTACTTATTACGAGAGCAAACGCCTCTGTTTGTTAAGACAGTTTCATTTCCAGTGTATCAGGTTAGTACCACGAGAAACGTTTAGCAATTTATTTGTCTTTAGTCTCTGAAGATTTTCTGAAAGTGTAACGAGACACGAACCAAGGTAAATATGTAACTGTCCTTCCCCCACAGAGCTCACAAATAGCCTTGCAAATACACACCGTTTTACTAAGACAGCTTCCACAGCTTCCACTGCCACTTAACCGTAAGGTAAAGTGCAGCTTCATAAAATATTTATGGCCTGAATGTTTCACACACAACTTTATGTGGAAGAGAAACGTTGTAATATTTGTTGTCCAAATAAGGATATTTAATGTTATGTTTTATGTATCATATAAGATGTCGCTGAAATATGACTTGCAAATCATAGTTAAAGTCGTAGTTTCTTTGAAAAAGTAATATTTTTGGTGGTTCGTTAGTGGTTGAGTTGGGGGGACTCGTAACATACTGTCCCAAGCCTTTAGCAGTTTTATGATAATTAGGCCTACTTTAACAGGCAGTCATTGGTTGGAATTTGTTAACACAGAATGCTGCTACGACGTCATTTTGCACGTGCCACCAATTGGGTCAATGATGCAACGTCATATTTGTGATGAGTAATTGAAATCAAGTGCCAACAATATTTACAAATTTAAAATGAATTCAATAAGAATAATCAGTATATCTCATTTTTCAAACCCCCGTAGTTTGTGAGCATGTCACTGTCGAGATCACCCTGATGAGATCTAGCGTGACACATTATTCAAAAGAATCCAGATTGGCTAAATTAGATTTTCACTGAATCAGTACACATTGTTCAGACCAATCAGCTCCAGGATGGGGCTGAATCTGCAATGACCTATAAGCAACCCTAACTTACTGATAATAAGGTCATTTGTCATTTTATAAATATCTCATTCAATTGTTTTCAGTTTAAAATCAATCAAAAAATCCAGGTAGCTAATCGCACAGTTGTTTCGTAACACTACAAGTAAGTCAAGGAAATCTCAATTTACCGTGAAAAAGGTCTCTCACCTAAGAAGGAGGGGGTAGAGTTCTTCTGGTACAAAAGCTACTCCCCTCCCTTGAGCCTCAGAGGCAGAGGCCCTTATCACTTCCCCACTCATCCGCACATGACCACGTAGTAAACAGCTGTTTTGTAAGCATGAGTGTTGAACTGACTGGTAGCATTTTATTCTCCGTGAAATTCTGTCTTTAGAACCAGTAGAAGAGTTGCGGGGTTTTTATGCATTTAAACAGAAACCCTGGTTGTTCCAGAAACAAAGATCATGTACGTACGTTTACATAACAGGCTAGTCAAGAATGAATGGCTGTTGCTATTTTAGTTTTCTTCTTTGAAACTACACAGTAGTTTCTATCTGGAGCCAAATGCAGCTCCTTTTATGTCCCCAGGGAGTTTCGTCGTATTGGAAAGTTGATATTAACGAGAATATGATATTGAGCCTCTCGGTATAATTTAATTGAAAGCATATCGTTCCTATAATATCACGTCTTGTGCGCAATTTGTATTCCGCCATTGATGATGAGGCCTCCTAGTTTAATGGTGGAGAAAGGGCAATGGAGATCTACAAAATTCAGAGCTATGTAATAACGTAGAGTCTACCAAAATCCATAAGGTCTCATTGGCGTATCCAAGGGGACATGTGCCCTCCCCTTTGTACAATTTCTTTCATTTTCATGCAGTTTTCCGGGAAAAAATTGGCTAATTAATAGGTTGACACCCCTACTTTAGGTTAGCGCCCCCGTCTGGAAAATCCTAGATCCGCCACTGGACCCATTTAACACGCACATATTTGCTGGTGTAAAAATTGCAGAAACTAAAAAACTTATCAAAACTTTAAAAACGTAGTAACTTTAAGTTGCCAAATAAAACCAAATGACGTGAATTGAAGATTTAGAGGTAAATTGAAAACGTTACCATGGCCTCTGTCAAAAAATCTCCCAATGAGATTGGCACAAAATAATTGTATCTACCAGTTTAAATTTCAGAATTCGAAAAGCGCACAAAGGAAGTCCACGTGTTCAGGAATTGTAATCTGTTACCAAAAGTCTCGGATAGATTTCTGACGCATTGTTCGTCTTTTATCACACGATGATAAGTGTTAAGTCAATTGACGAATAATTCCATAGTGTCTTACTCACATTTGCAACTAACAGATCATCCGTTAACATTAAATTCACATTATTTGTATAAGTATGTCAATCGAAAAAGGCTTGGCAGCCGTGCTGGTCACTAAGAGCATGTATTAAATTAGTGATAAACCTGAGTAGCCCATTGCATGCAGATAACAAACATGCAAGTGTCCACTTTTGACTTTGAAACCCAGGGCAGATGTCATCAGATGTCCAAAAACAGGGGTATCAGTGCCCCCGTAAAAAGGAATTATGTCTCTCTAATTTATTCCTAAAATTAACATTCGTTTTACATGACCTATTCCTAACACAAGCTTGTCTCCCCAGACAGCTTGAAGATATACTTATATGTTATCTAGTCTGGACCCTCAGGGCGATGAAAAATCATATTTATGGCTCTAAATATTTATGATGTGGTTAGAGAGACCTCCAAGACCTCTATTATCTTTGGATGGACGTTTTCTACAAGGTTGAAACTTCATTTTCAACAATGCATTGTTATAGTACTTATTGCTAGGAAAAACGTATCGTGACGTATCGACCCGTTGGCTAATGACGTCATAATTTTGATTATTCATATTCATTCATTCATATTCATTCAATTATGCACAATTTATGCATACAACAGTGTTTCATATCATAAAAGTGTGGAAACCTTCTGCTTTCAAATTCCTAATATTCTCAATTTGATAACTAATATCTAAGTAAGCAATTTTTCCGACAATTAAATATTCAAATTTTGTTGCAAATGTTTCTGTGGAATCTCTTGCAATGGAAAGATTTAACTAACTATCCGAGCTGAGGCTGGATTTTCAGCATTGAGTGCCATGCCGATGTTACCTGGATGTATCACCTATATCTATCATCTCTGAATTATCGGTATGGCACCAGATTGTCGCATTTCATATTAGTCGACCCCAATGGAAAAGGTGTTTATTGTTCCAGTGGAACTGTCCATCTAGGTACGCATTGCTTTATATATTACTCAGGTCCAAAGCAGGTGATGGTTGTGGATGTTTGAAAATTTTCTTCCCAATAGCTTTACTGTCAGTACTGTACTGGTTCGTAACATTTTCAACCTCACGAGATGTTGGCACATTTATTTGAATGTTACAGTTACAGGATACTTATTTCTTGGTGAAAACGCGGACACAAATTTGATTATCCTTGAGTATTGATCGTTCGTATCTGCTGCAAAGTTTTGTTTCAAATGTTTTGTGGAATTAGTTGCAATGGGAAGATTCAGCTTACTATCCGATCCGAGTCCAAGAATTTCGCATCATCATACCAATGTTACTTTGAAGGAAAAGCAAATATATGGCAACCCTATGACAATATCTTGGTTGTCAAAATGCTGCAGTCGTAGGTATTTAGAAGTTTACCTTGAATTGATCTCAATTGGCTGAATATATAAGTTGCAAATTAGATGACAACTTGCACGGAATTGCCAAACTTGAAAGACCCAAAACTGTAGTGGTAAGATCATAGAGGGATACTTCTGAACTTCTGCATATCACGCTACTCAACTTGCTAAGCACACGCTATCTACTGTCTATTCAACAGGAACAGCACACAACATCAGGCAGTACATAACTCCACATGGTAACGATCGCATTTCCTGGCAGTTTCTGGACAGGAGACCTCTGTCGCCAGAGCTGAAAAAAACATTAACGCTTTCAGCAAATCTGCAGTCCACCTGCGCGCAGACTTCACGACGTCTGACCAGATGAGAAAGGACATGTATGAATCTTGTGCAGATCACAGTTTGGTGTCTGTTTTGTAAGTACGGCAAGACATTATCTGAACATATGCTACGACTGATTCAGTTGAGGTTTTTTAATTGAGAAAAATCCAGTCTTGGGGGTGACAATGCCTTTGAGGAACTAACTAGTATTTTCTTGTATTCATCGTCACTCTAGAGGCTCATTCACACTATGCGTTTATTTCTGATTGCGACTGCGATTCGTCTTATTGCAACAAATGCGTACTGGGTTTAATGGGAGTGTTCACAAACTATGCAACTGTGACAATATCACCAACTCTTAATCAGCTCATTATAAGAAAAAAACAAATCACAGACGCAATCAGGAAAAATCGTACAGTATGAATGATCCATAACTGTGTCACTTCCATCATTTCTGTGAATCATATCAACGTGAAATGATTTTGTTGTGAAACGGATTATTTTCATTTGTTTTGTTGCTGAATGGATGTTTTTGTTGTTTGATCAAGAATGTAAAAGCCATGATGGAATTATTGATTCTTGATTAAAAATTTGAGAGAATCGAGTTTTTCCTAAATAATACAAATCTGACATTTCTGATATTTTTGTACAAAATTGCCGAGGGATTCAAAATCAGCAAAACATGAAGTTGCCTCCAGTGGGATTCGAACTCACAACAGGGCCTTGTGATTAAGTAGTCATCTTGATGAAATAGTAACCATGGTTGTACGCAAATACAATGTCATAATGCCACGTCATATACAACGTGATGATGTCACTATTCGAGACACACTTTGTCAAGACATCAGCTGCTTTATTTGAAGTTGTCTTAAATAGGGACGTTGTCATTCACCCACTTCTCAGTTCACAATAGGCCTTAATCTACCTAAATTCTCTGCTTGTGTATTAAAATGACATATTGCTCCAGTCAGTCTGACTGCAAAACACCACTGTATTAAATTAAGTAATCTCAAGGGGAAATAAACAAGACAAAGCTAAGTCAAATAAGCAATAAAACAGTCATATGTGGCTGGAATATCTTTTTTTTCGTGTCAGCTGAGTTCATTTGCATCCTTTCTTGTGTTAAGCGTCTAAAGCTGTTTCCTTTTATAACTCATTTGAACAGTGTCCTTTGCTATACAACGATAACATTTAATAAGCATAGTATAAGCAATTCTTCATCGTCTAATTTCTTCAAGAGAACTCTAAATTGATTACACCTAGGTTTCATGTCATACCAGATGTCAAAGTTTTAGGTGAACTTTTAATGAAAGAGACTTTCATACGTTTTGGGAAGGATCATTTCCAGTACAAAAATATTTGTGATTGACTGTGTAACAATGTAAAGATAATAAAAACAGTTCATTCTAATAACCATACAAAGCTGTTTGCTGACTAACATCCAGTAACTAACTTATTACACTGATAGTTTACAAAGTCTTAAGCCTCTGTGCTGAAAATCCATACTTTCTTGTTCTATTACTGGATAAATAAGGAAACCACATAACATTTTGATTTGCCGGACAGCGCCTAGAAATTCCCAAATAATAACTTGTTCACACTGCACGGAACCGTAAGGAGAGTGGGACTGGTGTCGTGATATGAACTGACCCCCCTCCTTTTTTGGGCCCCCCTTTTATCATAAATATTGAGTTATTTCAAACTAAATTACTTTTTAGTGTTAATGTTGAAGTGTTGAATGTATTTAATCAAAACTAATTTACTTTTAATAATTAAACAAATTTAATT
>JBCAUG010710916.1:0-13265 GCA_038406175.1 Haplosyllis leylae
GACTTTTTAAACTCAGAACAGAGAACTCAGAACAAAGATAAATAACTCAGAACTCAAACTCAGTGAATATTCGCACTTACAAATTAGGCTTTGGGTCAAGCGTCACCAGCCTCGGAAATCCTAGATCTGCAACCACTTAGTTTTCAGACTCACGCATAGTTTAAACCATTTTATTTATTCTATGCCACTTTTACCGTGTTTCTGGATGCGTGGAACGCTGGCATCATTATGTATCTTTCTGAAACAATTAAGGAGTGCAGCATTCATAAGGGGAAAGTAATTGGGTATAAAAATTGTCTTGTGTCTCACCAAGTACGACAACGTTGTGTTAGTCCTGAGTACGTCGCAGATATACAAGGCACCTTCCGATCCCAAATCATTCTCCTCCAGTTCGAGACGTACCACTTTCTTGTTGTACTGCAAAGGTAAAAGTAGCTGGACATGCCACATTTCTATTGAATAGAATTAATAAAATGGAAACTAAAAAGTGTCTACAAGAAAAGAGACATATATTTGCACTTGGCCTGCTTCTGTATCACCCAGTGATGAAAATGAGCAGGGACAGAAAGCAGAGAAGATGATGCCGGCAAAACTGGTCTGTGAAGATCTCCAAAAAAGTTTGAAAGAGTTTATCTTCTGGTTGGTGTGAGTTAACAATAATTTTAGAAACATTTTAGTCTTCAAATTGGAATGCTTAAATCAAAAGACAACTAGAATCATGTTTATAAAACTAAAAAGTAATAACTTCCATGTGGAATGTTGAGGTTTGAATAATGTAGATATTGATCAACTTGATTTGTTGATTTCCTCCCGGATTCAAACAATTGGCAAGCCTACTGTTGCTGAACGAACTGCCATGGATCAGTAAACTTTACCCACCGGGCCGAGTAGAAACAGAATAATCAGTGCAAGATTGTGCAAAATTCCCTGAAGATTAATTAAGAATCGTTTAAATATTAAGATCCAGTGAAGTTGAGTATAAATTTGTATCAAAATGGATACGGAGCAAAATCATGTATACGAGATTGTGAAAGTACAGGCCACTTCGGAAATATTTAATAATTTTCGCCTAAAAAAAGCAGCCAAAGTGTGCAATGTAGCTAAAATATTTGGTAACTTATTTGTATTAGAACATTAGTTACCACTTAACACATTTTGTCGTCATATCCAGAAATTGAGATGGTAAATATTCGTTAGAATTGATCTGTGCATTATGAATTGGCTTTGGTGCAAGAAGTGCGTTACAGTTTTAGTTAATGGTAAAATTATCACTTTAATTAAGGCTTCTTGCATTAACATCTTTGTACTGTGCATTTCTGGATAAGCACTGAATTTTGATTCCATGCAAAGTTTAGTACACCTCTGAAACTAGACAGGAGACTAAGAAGGTTCACCAAATTTTAATAATTGAACCATTGAAATAGTTTTTTAGTTTTATATTTTTGTATAACTCTTTCTACTTCTTCTCATAACAGAAGATTTAATGCTTTCAGACTACACACGTATCTATGCTTTGACTTCATGTCAGTATCAAATCAGTTTTATGAGGAACCATCTGATGGAATGACTACCATGGGTAGCACAGGAAGTGTACTCACCATCAGTCCCATGGCAAGAGCTCTGACTCTCTCAGCTCCCAGGTGTCTGTATTTAAGGCAGAGTTGTGTTGAATCTAGTTGTTCCAGAATTCTCTGACAAGGTGCCATGCCCAAACTCCGACACGTACTCAGGTACAGATCCTTACCGGTGGGAGTTGGTTCTCTAAATCCGCTATCGATGTCTATTAAAGTGACCTTAGTAACTAGACAATGTGAAGCAATCACCAAAGTCAAACAAGACCAACAAATATTGAGTGCAAGTATCCGTATACTTTTATACATACCTCCATCTTCTAGGTCTGTATCATAGTCCTCGGAAAGATCATTTAAATCTAGGTTCTTCAGAACCTGAAAATATTACAGTTTTAACTGGACTTCTGGTTTGGCAGGGAACTGTCAGCAAAGGTTGAATTAAAATATCTATTTTGCGGTCACCGTCCGTCGTTGAGTGTTTAGGAATGAGTAAAAAGAAGTTCACCTTGTATTGGAGTGCTTCTTGTTTGATATTAACGTTAACGTGTTGTTCCGTAACGTCTATCCCGTCACTAGGGGGCATTCGTGTCGCCAGTGACAAATATGATGCTGCCATCTTTGCTAGGCGTGGTTAATTTTGTATCAATGCCTTACGATCAACCAGAATTGGCTTTGAAATGCAAATCAATAATTTTTCCGGTACTTGTTGCAAACATTTTGATGGGGAATTTTCTGAAACAGAATTATCCACAACAATCTTAATTGCTGATTTATAACCAGTTATTAAATTCCTACTGTTACTGCTGATAACCTGTGAATTGTGTTTTATTTGGCAACAGCTTTCTGTTATCACCTATTGTTTCCATGCAACAAGTCTTATGTTGTTATCTTGAGGATTCACACAGTAATCTGTAATTAATCCCAATGTGAGATGACTTTTGCGTGTTAAACTAGTCTTGTATTCTTCCTTTTCGTGCACCGTGTTGAGAAGCTTCCAAATAACTAAATTTGGAGCCAGAGATTTGACTGAAAGGATTCAAATGAATTTTCCTCTTGTGAAATAGTGAGCAACAAGTAAAAATGTTTTGATTTTAGTCTAAATATTAAAATCACAGTATCTGTCACATTTGTGGATGTTAAATTGACATAAAATTAGTTCATACTTCATTCTATTGTATTTCTGTCAAAAAAATTCCATCACATAGCTGATCATTTTATCTTGCGTAACAATAAGTTGTACATAAAACCAGTCGAAGTGCAGCATAATTCCATTTCAAATTCGATACCTCACAGACGTTTAGCTTTCAAGCATTCCGTCATCCTTCATATCACTTAACATATGGTGCTTCTAAAACGGATCGCATCACGTCAGCTTATTTACTTTTTGTCATCAAGCTCCTTATTCCTCGCTTCCATGGAGAAATTCATAGAAAATCACTAAACCCCCACAGCTTGTAAATTCTATTAACGTCTATTGAGCACTCCAGCTTCATCTGTGACAATTTTCAAAGTAATTGTTCCAATTGAGTGAAGTGATGATCTATGGGTTCAATTCAATATTGCAAAAATCAGAAGTCCATTGATTGCTTAATTCATATCCTTTCAGGTAATATCTAATTTAAACTAATAGGATGAAGATACTAAACGTATTGATTGGCTAGGGAAGTAGCAAGTCCGGTTTGCATTCACTAACTTACATTTGAGTAGGACTTTCACATTCATATTATGGTTCATAAAAATTGCTGGTTCTTCGAGCCAGGTAATTTGGTGGCAATTGATTGCACATAACAACAAATACTACAGTCTTGGCTAGTTTCTAACGGACATCATGCGTTGTTATTTTGTTTCCAGGTATAAACCAAAAGTTTTCATGTTACTTCACCATTTCCATTTTGTATCAAAGGGCAATTCAAAGATTCATTATGGGAACATCTTAAATATTTTGTATTACCGCTAGCTCTGAGAAAATAAAATGAAGCGTACATTTAAATTTTACCACTTTATTACGATATTCTGTGTTAACACTTTCTACTTTAATTGTGTGAATTACTAAATGGACATCTTTCAGTGTGATTCTCGCAGGAGGGTGGTAGTTTCATATATTTTATGTCATATGTATTCTACAATAAAAGTTCAGTGAGAAAAGTGGAATCCTGCGTGATCTAAGCATTTTAGTTGCCAATTACCCACTCAGGTTAATCGATCTTTGGTTCCGACGATGCCCCAGTAGTTTCTCTACCCATATCTATTTTGAGTCAATTTCTTGCAAAGTGAATCACCTCAAATAAGTGTTGTCGGAAAATATTTTCCTTGCCACCATTGATTCATGGTCGCATCCACACTGGATACAACATGCGGTAAATTAGGTACGGGGTTAAAGAAAATCCATACAGCCTAGAAATTTCTTAGTGTTTGCAGAATAGCTTCAAGAAAATTTACCACATTAGTTGATGTTCTTGCCAGCAGTGATCTATGATAATTCCAAAGCAATAATAATTTCAAAGTGAAAGGTAGGAGAACCTAGTACGTTTGTCGACAATGTTCAGTTCTTGAGTTTTCTCTTCTTCCCGGGGGTCATCGGTTAAATCGTGTTCAATAAAGCATGAAAGGAAATGAATGATGCAGGAAGCTTTAAATGTTTGATGATATTTGATATCTGTCGTATGTGGAATACGTTTCAAACAGAGAGCATATATTTACCATTGTCAAATGTCAGCCAAAAATAGAACTCTTCAATAGTAGACACTCAGAATGTGTTCTGAAGCTGGAGGAATTAATGTTTAAAAAGTTCATTTTTCTTATGTAAAGGAAAATTGTAAAAGTGGTCATAACTCCAAAAGTCTTTTGTGTAATTGCATTTAATGTGCGTCCATTGGGAATTTCTTTTGTGGGACCTTTCCACAGGTTAGTTTACTTCAACAAAGTCAAATGAGGCAAAAAGGTAGAATTGCTTTTCTAGCAGAGTGCAATGTTTGGAGGGGACTTCAACGATCAAATGATGTGATGGAACTTCTTAGAAACTTTTGTACCAAAATAAATGAATTTACCCAGGTCAGGATCCATTTGCAATCATTATGGAAACTCCAAATAATAGAAAAAAGTCCAAATCACTGAGTCCACGGTGTAAGATGAATTCCGAAATCCCTTTTGGCTCACTTTGTGATGATTGCATAGCTGTGTCATATAAAGTGATGAGTTCATTCTTTTACTTTCATATGACTCACAATCGAAATACAAATCGGGGATGTTTATTTTTAATAGATACAATTGACTCATATGAATCGTTTTGGCAGTACAATTTTATATCCAACGATACACTTCCAAATATGCGAGGCTAAAAATTTGAGTTAAAACATTTCTTTCACTTCTGAAAGCAGACATATGAGATCTGTTTCTAGATCTATTTTGTTTTATGTGGAAAGACAATAATGGATTAGATCCAGGATTTCACAGAGCCAGCCACCTAATTTTTAAAATATCCACTTCCCAAAAACCCATTGCAATGCTTTCATTTCATTTCACCGGAAGAGATAGCAACCATTGAGTTTCATGTTCTCTTTTTCCCTCCCTCTACAGAACAGCTTCAGTCCTTTTCAAAGAAATTAGCCAGTTAAGTATCTTCAATCTCGTATGTATTTTGTCTTCCAAAAAAATGTCGATAGAGAGAACTTGCACTCGACTGGACCCTCAACTCTTCTACCCCGGGACCACGGGACTGGAAACACAACCGTGAAACCATGCTTTTAGCTTCAATCGAATACAAGGAGATGGGAGAGAAATTTTGATTGATAAAACAATATTGCATCTTCAGGTTCTGTCACGCGCAAAATCCAAAATCAACTTTGATCAAGGCAGCGGTTACGTTTCTTGGCCGAGCACAACGTTCGATGTTTTTCGGGAAGCATCCAGGTTCGACCCAGGTAGTGTGGCTTTATTAGAGTTTCTGCGAGATGTGGCGTCAGACGGTTGTACTGAGATCGATTTTGGAGTCATTAGATTTTGTTCCAAAAGGTCCTCTATGGAAGATCTGGATGTGAGCTTTGATTCCTCATATTCTGGGTTAAGTTCTGGCTGTGATCCCTCATCAGTGTCTTTCTTTTGTTTTAATTTCCGCTGTTCTTCCGTTTCTCGATCCTGATTCCTTCGTCGAACAACAAAACTTTTGTACTCTTCCATTAGTTCTCTGCAATGAAAAAGAAGACATACATTTTTGAATAACGTGCAGTGAACCATGGTCTATTTATGTGTGACATCTTAGTTCACTAAATATTTCTTTGATGATATTTTTTATTTGAAAAAAAAATTTTACCCAAATCCCAGATTTCCATCCCCGTCTATATCTAGTGATTCAATCAATTGCTCAAGCTGGAGTCCTGTTATGGGGATACCTGCTCGCTTAAAGGCAAAAAGATTAGTGAATTAGTGACTTAGTGACTAATCGATTAAACATGCCCATTCGGATACAATCCCGACACTGTCGTTGAATAAAAGAGACACACAGTCTTTGACTGGTCCTAAAACTTAAAAATCAAAAACGTTCTTATCAGAATATTCACAGCCCATTTATCCCAAACAATAAGCTGCTTTTATAAGTGAGCGACAGTGAAAATTAATAGTTTCACTCAATTAATCTTTACTTGTAATATTTTTTTAAAGGTTACCCGTATTCCTTCTCTGAATTCCTCTCTGGATAAGGTCATACTGCCATTTTTGTCAAACTGCATGAACAGATCCCATAATCTCAATCCTTTTAATTTAACGTAAGCCATCAGCAACTGAAATGGTTCAGCTGAAAAATCATAGGTTGACATTTCAGTGATTAACTAAAATCGTCAGTTTCATGCTACTAACAGAGACCCATTTACATTCTCGATAATGTTTTGTCTAGGTGCAAGCAATGAATTTTTGCATTTGTTCAGACGAAAAGACATTCAGTGACTACAACTATAAGATAGACTTTAATTACCGACCGCGTACGTAGTACGAGAGGAGGTAATGTTTTCACAGGTGTCTGTCCGTTCACAGGGGGGGGCAGGGGGTACCTAGTCCAGCTTGGAGGGGTACCCAGTCTAGCCAAGGGGGGCTACCCACTCCAGCCAGGGGTACCCCCCTGCCCCCCTGAATTTTTTTTTTTTGACATTTTTTTTGTTTATCCCCTGGGATAGGTTTGCTACGTCGCGGTCGGTATGCCTCTTGCGTTCACGCAGGAGGACTTTCTTCTAATTAATTTGTAGTTTTTGAAGTTGTCATTTACATACAGTGTGAATAAGCCATCAACACGACTGGTTTTTCCTGGCTATCTCGAACATTTATATTTCACAGTTACTTTTTGGGACACGTTGAGTCATATGAGTTTGGGGAGAGAAAGTACGTTAGAATGGCAAGGTAATAACCGCTGTTAGTAAATATTTCTAATATGAATCGTAGTTTCTAAGCTTGCGTTGATTTCATTGAATCTGAAGGTTTCTAAATTGCTACTCACCAGCCACGGGACCTTGGCTGTATCTTGGAATTCCATACACATCGTCAGAATTAACAAACTGTCCGTGGGAAATAAGTATTGTTGGTCTTTCTTCTTTCAACTTCTTGGCAAGTTCAGCAAAACCGCCCGTGACTGATATTCCCTGTGACATACAAATCACGTAAATTATTGTAACCTTATCACAAAATTGATTAAAATTGGTCAGCAGCAAAAAAAATTCTGACATTAGTGTTATTTGAAATCATTTGGGTCAGGACGGTACCTCGAAATCGAGTGCTATGACTGCTGACAGATGATTCTGTAGGATTTTTTCTAGAATATGTATTGCTCCTATCGAAGTAATTGGGTTCATATTTAACTGAAATGAGTTATTATATTGCAAATATAATGAAAGAACAATAATTAAGTCATGAATCACCGTAGGAGTTGATAGAAAAATAGAAATATTACACAAAAGAGACTTTCACATCATAAACAAAGGTATATTTTGACAAATTTACCTTCAATATTTTTAAAGTATTGTTATTTTGCAGTCCTGAAGATAAGGCAATCGCTCCATTTGCTCTAATTCGATTGTTGGACAAGTCCAACAGCTCCAAACTTTTGTTATGTTTTAACGCCTCCCCTACGGCTTTAGCACCTTCATTACCAAAACCATTCCAGGAAATATCTAGCTGAGTCAAACCCATATTCGTCTGTGGAAAAGTGTCAATGATTTGATTTAATATTACGTTGTAATACTCGAGGCTCTTTGTCGTAATGTCAGTTATTTAATTATAAGCTACTAGGGTTGTCGTTAATTTTAGAAGAACCGCTTTGGACCTAAGATAGAAACCAAAATAAGAATAACAATAAGAATCTCTTGTTTCCTACTTGCAATGCTTTTGCTATGGCTTGAGCACCTTTCAATCTTAAGTGATTCCAACTCAGATTCAAACACTCGACAATGTCATTTTCAGCTGAAAAGTTTAAGCGGATATGCAGAAGGTTAGTGCAAACAGTGTAAGTGGCAAATATTGGACCGTCGCTTTTCATATCAAATATACTTCTTTCACTTACCAATTGCTTTTCCAAGAAATATGCCTCCTACTTCTGAAAAGTGATTGTTGCTCAAATTCAACTCTTTTAGTCTGTCATTTTTCTGCAATTGATTCGAAGTTCGCTTTTTACAGTCTTTCAGATTGCATGTCAGACAGGCCTGATTTTGGTTTCTTCTCTTTAGATATCGCTGCTAGCAAGAACTAAAGAACTGAAAAGAATCTTGTTAAAAATAGAGATTCCGATCAAATCTTACCAGTAAGGCATCGTAGACATAATTTGCATCATTTTCATTGAAATTATTTGCTTCAGCATGCAGTTTAAGTAAAACTGCGTTTGAAGCCAACATACGAAATAAATACTTGGCTCCGTCACTTCCTGCATCGTTTTCCGACACATCCTGAAAACACAGTGCAAATGAGCGTTGTGATTGTCTTCAGACTTTTGAGAAGAAAGCAAATGCCAATTGTTGTTTTGTCAACTGGAACAGAAAAATTCTCCAGGTCCATGAAATGTGAAGTTTTGTCACAACCAAATAGACTCACCAGGTATGTGATAAAGACATTGTCGGAGAGTGCTCGGCACAAGGCCTTCATTCCAGATGCTCCCATCACGTTTCCCCTCAGATTCAATTCTGTTATGGTTGTATTGTTCTAAATGAAACGGTTTTGTTTTTAAATTCTTTCATGCAATTACATTTGACAAAGACAATCTTACATTCATGTACAAGTGCTACGAAGAGTAAATGCGAAGAAACTGCAAGGCATTTATTGATGATGGGAAATGTTACCATCAATGGTGCCGCCATGGCTTTGATTGCTGCTGATCCTAATGCTCTGTGGGACAAAGACACTGAAGAACGTTCCCAACATTCTAATACAGTGGTACACGGGCTCACTCCAAACATCTCACAAGCCTCTATGTAGATCATTTTTGACTGATTCTCTGATTTTACTACATCTGCAAGGAAAGCATACGTGAAAATAAGAAAAATGTTTTTTGTAATCTCATGTTGAAAGGTATTCAAAAGGTTCAGGAATGTAATTACTATTAATATTGCATTTCTTGGGAGCGACAAGAAGAAAAGTAAGTCAGGAAAGGATAGGAGACAGCTGTGGCTTCTCGGGAAAAAGGGAACAAAAGGTAAAAAACTCGATGGGAAAACCTACCACATTCATCCTCTAAGTCCGTTTCAGTAAAGTCCGTATCGTAATCGCTGCTATTAGTTGATAATGGGCTGCAATGACAAATTGTAGACAGCCATGTAAGATTCAGGGGCTTCAGTGCTGAAATAAATTTTCCCACATTCTAGGGGCTAGTTTTTTGCATTTCTGACACTCAGGTGAACACCAAACAATGCAATACAACAAAACAGTGTAAATTATTTGCACTTCAATTAATCTTTGTTGCTAGTTTGCACTATTTTGTCTTTATTTTATCTTCATAACAACATTTACACTTTTTCATTTGACTAACTAAACACAGAATAGGGACTTTCGTGGGTAGTAACTTGATGATAAAAAGTCCCAGAAGTTAAGTGCATTTGAAAAAACATTTTAATTTTGAGATAACAAAGCTGCAGTAACTGTACACTTAATACCCACAAAATATGTGAAATCTGACAGAGGAAAACTTTATGTCAGTGTGATGGACAATATCTGGTAAAAATCCTTTTGGTTTGGTAGACTTTCTCACTTGGTTCGGATATTTTCTGATTTGATCAAGTATTTTAACAATTTGTTGGTGTTTTTGTTGGCACCTTTCAGTCTGTTTTGAAGTGTCTGAATTTTTCTCAGTCTAATGTCACTCACAATACAGTCTAACTTATGAGGGAAAAACCTGTGGAAAGCAAAGATGACTTCTTTTCTAAAGTGGAGTAGTGGTACAAAACCAGGGCTAAAAAGGATAAGTATCACCCCTCCTTCACCTTTACTTGAAAGAAAAAAAGAAGTGTGAAGATTATAGAAAGCAGTGAAGTTTTCAAAAAGTTGGACGGTTGTTAGCATCGTTCAAAATTGTGTTACATGTACCTTTCTCTGGAACTGCATTTTGCACTCGAGGGTGGCCTGACCCGAATCTCTGGTTCTTCGTTAATTTCTGTTCCAATTTCGGTTGGAAATGTACAGTCATGGATGTTAGATATTTTTGTTGATACTGTTCTCGAAAGTTTGGGGGTGCTTTTAATAATCATTCGACTGGTTAAAAAATGAACAGAAAGAAAACACAAATAAATGAAACAAAGTCATCAGAAAGGTAAGAGAATCGTAAATTAAAAACAAAAACCCCTAAAAGTTACCACTGATCAATTAAAAACAAAAACTAAATTCAGTGCCTTCCTCGGGGAAGAATTATATGTTTGACCTTAATCATGGTGTGTCCATTTCCAATGCAAGTTCACAAATGTTACAACTATGGATTTATAAAATAACAACTTACCTATGCTGATGTAGAGTTGTCATCTTTCTATCTTATTTCTGAAGAAAAAACATTGTGCAAGATAGAAAAATTTCACCAACACCATAACAAAACTGTAATATCACTTATGTCCTAAGTCCGCAAAGAACCCATTCCGTACCTGTGACACTGACTGATTTACTAAAATTAACTAGCGTACAGACTCAATGAAAGACCTGTAATATATCTGTATGATAGTTTCCATAAGACTCTGAGCATGAAAGTAAATAAAGTTACAATAGTTCTGTGCATACTATTAAGTTTCTCACAAAAGAGCTAAGGACACCTTGCTGATCTGTACATTAGGTAGAGAGATCAAAAGGTTTATTGTTCATTGGTCTGGGAGATTAATGCTTTATTGATTGATTCTGCAGAAGAAGGGTCAACTTCGGTATTTTCAAGATTAAATGACAAAAAGTCATAATTTTCAAATATGACACGAGATCATAAAATGTTGATATTGGCAAAATGTATTTAAAGATACTACTTCCTTAAACGTTTTAAACTAACTCATGGAAGAAGTAGTACCTTCAAAATTTTGGCAACTGCTCACTGTTTGAAAATTGATATGATGATATTTTATTCAGCAGTCGCAAATAATAGCAAAATTATTTCTGTGAACAGGTATGTTGTTGCCCTTGCA
Organism: Haplosyllis leylae; assembly: GCA_038406175.1. Classification (NCBI taxonomy): domain Eukaryota; kingdom Metazoa; phylum Annelida; class Polychaeta; order Phyllodocida; family Syllidae; genus Haplosyllis; species Haplosyllis leylae. The sequence goes on from JBCAUG010710916.1 coordinate 11,189, forward strand.
AATTAAGATTCTACCTGATAATTAATAAATACATGTACTACTTGTGCTTTTTTTTTAAAACGCCAGAGTTGCAACATGGGGTCAAAACTTATTTTACTTGTTTTATAATTTAAGCATTCTTTATATAAGAGCGAAAGCCTTCTCAGAATAACAAGAAGGGAAAATTTTCACGCCTGAATAAAGCATAAAGTCTTAACAATGAGTATTAGATCAGTTCTGATGAAATACCATTGTTAGATTCAACTTTACAAAGGCAAAGTGTCACAATTGACAAGAAAAAATAACAACCCAAGTTCATGTTCAATCAGGCACAGAAAAGATATTAGGAGAGAAGTGAACTTGCCAAAAGTAAAGATCAGTCATAAATGACTCACAGCAAACTGATTTCATTTTTTTTACGCAATAGTGCTAACATTATGAAAGAGTTCCTTCAATCCATTTAAAGTTGGGAAACAGCATTATGTGCTTTCAAGATTCTTAGAAATTACATAACAATAAAAAGTTAAGTAGTATTAATTTTTTATTTGGTAATATTTATTCTAAAGAAAGTTCAATACACATGCATGTAAATTTGAAAGTAAAGATCCACCTGTATCGGAAAAATAGTAAGTTAATAAAGCAAGATCAATAAAGGTAATAAACGTTAAAGACTCCGCAGACGTAAGTGTTTTAAATATCCTGATAACCTCGGTCAAATATCGACTTCGTTTGACTTGAGATTTACATAGTCACTGGCAGAATTCAAATGGAACTACCAACCACATAACCACTGGAAATAATACTTTAAAAATTAATTCTTAAAAACAATCGGGATTCGGACCACAAAATATTGACAACAAATACGAATGATTGGCGGGTAATGAAAAATAAAAGTTTCAGCTATGTACATGTTACAATGTTAACATTGTACTGCGTCCATTTTGAGTCCAACCTCGGTAATTTTCTATATTCAATAGCTGCTGAATATATGGATAGTTGAATGTACTTTTATGATCATAAACCCTAGGTTATTTTCCCTATTGGTTGTCTTTGTTTTTCAGAATTTTAAAGTTCCTTTTTTTCTTTTCTCATTCAAACCATCTTTTTCAAAAGGCGTGGAGTTTTCTAAGAGGGTAGTGGGAAAAACCGATTTTGATGCAAATTCGACTGGTATGACCCACTTCTTATTGGCTATCGTGGCAGCTTTAACTTATCAGATTGATGGTATAGGCAGCATTGGCAGTGGTGGTAACCAATCAAATGGGGGACCCAGAGCTTAGTGATACAGATGGGTACAGGGGCACAAAGCGACAGGGACAAAGAGGTACAGTAGCATGGGGGATAATAGGACTGGAAACTACAAATGAACCAGCATGTGTTCAGTTTTGACATACGTCAGTCTTTCTATTTGAATACTACCAATTGCCTGCACCAAGACTGAGTCTAAACACAAGTAAACATAAAAGAAAAATGGTTTGATTATGGTCTTGCACACTTTGTGAAACACATTGTACTGGATCAGAATACTTTAGTTACAACACTTTCTGTTACAGTTAGGACCACCCGCAAGTCTGGTCCAATTGTCTAATGGCAGGGGGACACCCCACTCCAACCCGCCCTCTCAAGCATAGGTCCATCCTACTGGACCCTACCCCAACCCACTCAGTCAAAGACCTGTCCTGCCCAAACCCCATCCCCAAGTCTCATTGTATCACATCGGATCTTTTGGCAAGCAGGTGGCTGACCTTCGACTGAAAAGTTTTCCTGTTGTGGGATGTGATTGCAGACTTGTAAGGGCATGTTGTTGGTTCTCGTGCCACCTCGTTACGATTGTTTTACTCCGATAGGAGTAAAATGGTTCTGGAGGGTGTCGTCAAACGGGCTATATCTGTATCTGCTCTATATATGTTAATAAACTACACGAGATCAGCTTTGGCAAAACTATTTTCCTGTCTATATTAATCTTGTGGGTAAACTGTTTACACACAAGACTGATCTAGTGAGTAAATAGTTTACCTCTGAGACTGATCTAGTGAGTAAACTGGTTACTGTTTACTCACTAGATCAGTCTAGACAAAATTTGTTTATTCACTAGACT
>JBCAUG010710927.1:0-13264 GCA_038406175.1 Haplosyllis leylae
GTTCTTAACAGTTCTTAACAGGGGTTCTTAATGGTTCTTAACAGGGGTTCTTAACAGTTCTTAACAGGGGTTCTTAATGGTTATTAACAGGGGTTATTAACAGTTATTAACAGTTCTTAACAGGGGTTCTTAATGGTTCTTAACAGGGGTTCTTAACAGTTCTTAACAGGGATTTTTAATGGTTCTTAACAGTTATTAACAGAGGTTCTTAATGGTTCTTAACAGTTATGAAGAGGGGTTCTTAACAGTTATTAACAGTTCTTAACAGGGGTTCTTAACGGTTATTAACAGGGTTCTTTAACGGTTATTAACAGTTCTGAACATGGGTTCATAATGGGGTTATTAACAGTTCTTAACAGGGGTTCTTAACGGTTATTAACAGGGGTTCTTAACAGTTCTTAACAGGGATTCTTAATGGTTATTAACAGGGGTTCTTAACAGTTCTTAACAGGGATTCTTAATGGTTATTAACAGTTCTTAACAGGGGTTCTTAACGGTTCTTAACAGGGGTTCTTAACAGTTATTAACAGGGGTTCTTAATGGTTCTTAACAGGGGTTCTTAATGGTTATTAAAAGGGGTTCTTAACAGTTCTTAACAGGGTTTCTTAACAGTTATTAACAGGGGTTCTTAATGGTTATTAACAGTTATTAACAGGGGTTTTTAACAGTTATTAACAGGGGTTCTTAATGGTTATTCACAGGGGTTCTTAACAGGGGTTCTTAACAGTTCTTAACAACTATTAACAGGGGTTCTTAACAGTTCTTAACAGGGGTTCTTAACGGTTCTTAACAGTTCTGAACAGGAGTTCTTAATGGTTATTAACAGTTATTAACAGGGGTTCTTAACGGTTATTAACAGGGGTTCTTAATGGTTATTCCTATGCATTTAAGGTGTAAAAATGGGAGTTAAATACTAAAAAATCCCTCCGAGGTTATTTTTTCTCTGGATAGATCTACCTCAGACACAAAATCTTAGATTTTGAGACTTCTACTGGACCAAATTTGACAAACTATACCTTGTTTGAAAGCTCTTGACCTGTAGATTCAGAAAATAACATCAGCTAGATGATTCCTATTCATTTAAGGTGTAAAAACGGGAGTTAAATACTAAAAAATCCCTCCGAGGATAACTGATGATTAAATCTATTTTTATTTGATGTAAGATGTAAAAGAGAATCATATAAATTCAAATCAACTTGCCTTTTATAATAATATGCAATATATTTCCAAAAATATTTGAAACAGTAAAATCAGTGTTAATGTCTTCAAAATGCACTGTCATTCTATGACATCACAATGTCATTGTGAAATTGACGTCACATTTCCTAGCAACGGGCCAGCTGTTGTGTTTGCACGCAACGTTGATTTTTATGTGTTTCAAGGTTGTTTTTTGTGACCACCGTCAATCAAAACATGTTGCGAACTGAAAACCCTCCTGCGTGACCACAAGAGCCTTACTGCCCACGGCATAGCAGCACTTGCTCACCTGTCCTAGGGGGGTGGTACCCCTGTCCTGGCCAGGGCAGTGGCGGATCTAAGTGGGGCGTCAGGGACGCGCGTCCACCCTCTGGGTCCAATTTCTTACATTTTCATGCAGTTTGCGGGAAAAAATTGGCAAAATAATAGGTTGGCGCCCCCACCTTGGGAGTTGGTGCCCCCTCCTATGGGAACACCAGGGCCCGCCACTGCAGGGGTACACCCTGCCTCTTCCACTGGCCAGGACAGGGGTACCCCAGCAGGACCTGGCTTTTCTATCAAGACCTCATGAGAGGTGGATGACATCAATTATGACGTCAATGTGTCAAACTGTTACAAATTTAATTGTCTGATCCATTCAATATCACAACTTATTTCAGAAGCATATATACCCATTTTTTCAAGAGTGTTCTTTTGTGAAATGTTCAACAAAAATATGTTGGTATTTCGGGTTTTTTTTGTAAAAGGAATATCAGTTAATGCAGCGTATGAAATGTGGAGAATAAAGGGTACCTTTCGGTGTGGGCTTACTTGGTGGACACCACTTAGTGCAACATAAACGTTATCGATTTCATTAGGAGATTTCTTGTGCATTCCGACACCGAATACGGACCAATTGAATCCCCTATTTCACACCTTTGCAGAATTTAGACTAATAGTGAATAGGATTTTCTCCTAATTGTATATTTGTTTCTCGCTGTTGTGTGCTCAGAAAATAAATAAATCAAACCATTTTTCAGTTCTTGTTGTGTAAAACGAAACAGAGTTAATACTAGAAATAATCAGTTAAGAGATGTAAATGGATGTGATAACGAATAAGTCAATGGAATATTGCAATAGACTTTAAATTATTCATGATGATGACTGGATAATTACTGACATTCTACACTTGCAGATTAAGATCTTGGGGGTACTCCAGTCCTGGCCAGGGGGATTACCCAAGTCCTGGTGGAGGGGATGGGGGTACCCCGGTCTTGGCTGGGGGGTACCCCAGTCCTACCTGGGGAGGTACTGGGGATACCCCCAGCTGGACCTGGCTTGGGTACCCCCCTGGCTGGACCTGGCTCAGGTACCCCCCCCAGCTAGACATGGCTCAGGTACTCCCCCTGTGGACTGATGAACAAAGCTATTACTATTACCTTCCCTCATACTACGCACATGGGTGGTAATAATCAATAAAATCTTCAATCAACAAAAATATACAAGCAGAAACAAGTATGAAGTCTTTTAGATCCTCATTTGGTCCGAACTTTTACAATCGATCCTGTAGGAAAATAGATAGGGTCTCTATCACCATGGCCTTCTTTGAATCTGCTACTGATACAGGCCCAGTGGAATCACTAAGTTGTGCGTACATTTCACGCTAGGCGTTTCTGTCAGATCTTCTTGTTCTGTTAGGGAAGAGCAAAAAAAAAATGTCGAAAATTTCTCCAAGTGGGGATTGAAACCAGGACCTCTGGATCCTCAGGCCAATACTCTACTAACTGAGCTAGGGAGGAAATCTGTTGGGCAGGAGATTTCTGAAGTGAGCTTTGTTTCATGCACCACATCACATGTTGGACTTTGTTCATTTCTATAATCAATAGAGCATGACTTTATAAAGGCCATGAAGATTCAGGCTGGCAACTGAATGTTGACTTAGCTCAGGTGTAGAGCACTGGTCACAGGATCCAGAGGTCCTGGTTTCAAACCCTACTGGAGGCAATTTTTGACGATTTTTTTTTTGCTCTTCCCTGTGCAAAGATCTCTCAGATAATCTGACAGAAACGCCTATCGTGAAAAACTCAAATAATGAAAATAAAATATGTATTAAATGTTTTATTTCACAAAGCCATATCTGCGACGTGCACATGCTTTAAATTTGTGTGTGTGATGGAAACATTGACAATCCCAAATTCTAACACATTTTCCCGATTAAATTAATGCTCTGCTCGGTATTGTTATTTTGAAATGTTGTCTAGTAAACCTGGGACATTTCACCTAATTTTAAGACAGAAATAGTAATGCATTAGACGTCCTTTTACTAACTTATGTAATTGTTGGTGTTGTAATTGTGAGGACATATTTTGCCTGAAGAAACGTATTTGGAAAAAGAAAATTTCTTCTTGTATGGTGAAAGTGAGTGGGGTGCAATAATTTCGTCATGGTGTATTTCTTAAGCACCACTCGAAAAACCTGTGGATTAATATAATTTAATGATACAGTCAATTATTAAAGCACTACGTTTAAATTATATAATTTAATTTTATCTTGCTACGAACTTAATTGTTAAAGACAAAGACTACAATATTGTTCGATCCTACTTTTTACGAGTAAAAACATTTATCAGAACAGGTACGAGTGGATTCTTGCCACACTGTGGTAAATTGTGTACTCACTGCCTGATAATAATGAAAAAGGTAATGCCGAAAATAAAACTTCCTGTTGAAAGTCCACAAGAATACGTTGCTGATATTTTTCAGAGCGGTTTATTTATTGGCGTAAATTTCAAAAACAACAAAAGTCGCCTATTCTTCCTAATTTTAAGGACGGAGATATTACCTTTTTGTTGCTAGTTAAAATTTGTGATCGCAAATAACATCGCTGCTTTTTTTTCTTCAGAAATAACAATTGTGTCGGTATTTTGAAGAAAGTTTATTGTAAGGCACTGAACAAAGGCACAAGTTTATTGTCGTAAATCAAACAAAAAATGCGGGACATCAGTATTATTTATTTCCAAGTAACCAATCGAGTTTTTTCAATAAACACAGAATTAGCACAACTTTTTGTGAAAAATTTTTTTTGTGACAATCATTTAATCTATCTAAGAATCACATCTAAATGAAAAATTAGCACATAATCAACAGTAGTAGGTTATGGATTTGTAAGCATGGTAATCTAATCTTGTCGTCACAAACTCGAGCATATGATATAATTCAAATTATTCTGCATATGTCTATATGCTACATTTACAGGTAAATCGATGAAGAGTGAAAGCGAACATTTTCTTTGATGCGAACATTTTCTTTGACGCACTAGATTGTCGCTTGGTATTGAATACATATTTAAAGCATTAGTCTCGGCAATGCAAGACAAAACAAAGTTAGACAATTGTTGTCTGTTGTTACCTTGTTGCTTTGAATGGTAAATAAAATAAATCTGATAAAAATACAATAGTAAAGATTTGGCATTATATTTCACTGATTTACAATAATTACTTGATCATTTAACTAGTGGAAGATTTATTACTCTCTGATAAAATTACAACGTTAAAGATATCCCTGAATCTACTCCATTGTATTTTTTAGAAAGTAATGAATTCAGTCTTGACGTTTAAATGATCTGATATAGTGTTGTTACACAACTTAACTGTTAAAAATAAAGACTAAAATGTTGATGGATCCCATTTTTTGCCACACAGTCTACTTGAAAGATTAGCTTTACTCCAAAAATGATTCCCACAATGAAAAATAAGACCAGTCTTGCTTTGTGAAAGGTCTCAATCGGAAAAAAGGTGACTCAAAAGGATCAAAACAATAACGCTACTGAACGCCCGAGGATTGTGCACATACGTACATTCCATTAGAAAAAAGTTTCATAATTAAAATGACAACTTTGAACAGGCATACATCAAATTTTTTACACAGCCATTTAAACTTGATGAGATGAAGATAGATAAAAAAAGATTACGATATATGCTTTCTGCTTCTATTGTTAAAAGTGAGTTTAAAATAACCGTTGTGCATCCAGTTCACTGAAACGATCTTCACGACAGAACAGTTCGGGTTTTTTTGTCTCTATCATCTACCCCAATTGCACTGTTTACAAATACGCTGATCAATATGAAAACAGGGACAAGAGATGGAACAACAATCGCACATAATTTTCAGTAATACTTTGAAACAAAAGTTTTTTTTCTTTGAGCAGCTAGGTCATTTCTACATTGGATCGGTACAAGACCGATTCATGTTATCGTTTCAAGTGATCATAAATAGCTGCACTTCAAAATTTCAAAAGGTGCTCGACACGTCTTTTAATGATTAAATTTTGGTATCCCGCCACCACCGTCACCATGAAGTAGCAAACTACAGATACATAGAGTCGAAAGCTTAACTTCTAGATTTCTCCGGTTTTGCCAACTTTTCTAGCTAATTATGGAAAATCATACTGGTGGTAACTTTTGTGTCTGATTAATTTGACAAATTCTGAGTATACTCAGTATGCGGTTTACGTGCATGGGAAAATGCGTGTGACAAACCAATATAGTAAAGCATGTGCTTGTTATCCGAAAATACAATTTTTAGTTTCAACCTTAGTTAATGTCCGAGCACAATGTCTAACTTATCGAAATTAAACGTGTATCAAGCTTAAAACTTAAAGTCTAATGATGTTTCTGTTGGTTGTTTGCGGCCAGTGACAACCTTAGGTCTGAACGGAGATCCCAAGAAATTTCTCACTGTGTCAAAAACCCCTGGTGATGAATAACTATCGTAAAGGTCTCGACGAATGTCTTCCATTGGAAAATTCTTCCACTCCTCTGGAACATCGGCTCTCTCTGCATCGTAGTAGTTGGCAAAGTCCCCGTTGTATTTCGCCAAAACCCATTTCCAGATTTTCTCCACTCTGGGATTTACCTTCTTGTCAATCTTCCAATCTGGGTAAACTCGCTGGTAGTGGAGGTAGGGTGTCGTTGTATTGTCTTCACCGTGCGTAAATGTAGAGTTGGAAGCCACGTTGTAACAACAATCGCTGGTCAGCAGCTTGTTGGTTTTCAGGTCGTAAACTCCCAAAAGCCCAAGTGGGCGGTGCATGGTAGCAGAGTGCCGTCCTTGGGTTTTCCCAGCTGAATGGGCGTCACATGGTGCTTCGCAGAAAGGACATCTCTCCCGGCAGTCAACTATTTCATCAAGTACGAAATTCGGAAAATTTTTTTTCTGAAGTTTCTGTGCGATGTTCCAGTTATCAATTGCTTCACCTATTTCCACCATTGCATTTTCGAGCTGTTTGTGCAGAATCGGTGCAAACTGATATGTGTCTTCAGTATCCAGCTCCCGATATGTAATAATTCCGCTTTGTGGTATTTTGAGATCAGATTTCTTCAAGAAAAAAAGAAACGAGTTGACAAGTTTCCCATCAGCAGTCGTATGTTCGGATGCAGCCCCCAGAGCTCTTTTAATTTCTTCCGCTACTTCCTCCAGCTTTGTCCTCGCCATGTTTTTCAGTCGGTCGCCTTCAGTAAAATACTTGACACTTTCCAGTTTCAGTTTTGCTTTCATGAACATCTCATGGTTAATGATGTACTCCAGATACTCATCAAATTGGTCCTTCTGGATTAAGTCAGCCAAGACTGAGGCTCCTAGACTCTTGACATCTGAGAAAATGTCTCCGCCACCTTGTTCATTAAATTGTTTTATGTCATCAAGCAATCTGGTTGGTCTTAGATATTCATCAATGTTACAAACAATTATACCCATTATCATGGACTTGCAGAAACCTACAGCAGCACCGCCTTTGCCCATTTTAATTATGAACAGATCGCGGTATATCTCCATCATTTGTTTCAAATGGGCTGCAGGGGAACTCAAATCGCAGTAACTTTTGTGTAACTCTGTGAAGCCTTCAATTGCTTGGTTTTCCACATGGTACAGCAGGTCTACTCTATATTTGTGTGTAATTTTGATCTTTTTATTCACAAGGCTGATCATTTCCAAAGCATCATCAAATAGCTGTTCAACATCCTTCTTGTCAAATTTTTTCCCTTTTTCATACTTGGCAACATCATAAAATTTGCTTGTCTGGGCGATAATCCATTCGGATTCTGTCTTCAGTTTTTGAATTTCATGCGAAGTTCCTGGCAAGACGGACTTTATCTTTTCTGGTTTTGACTTCAAGTGCTTCGGTTTTACGATAAACTCTGACTGTTCCTTGTTTTTGTCTATTTGTTTTTGTCTGTAAAGTGTGTCCTCTGATCCTAGGAGACTCTTGATCGTTCTCTGGACCACCCCTCTGATATTTTCCTTTCCTGTCAACATTCTCTTTGATGAGCGCGCGGCATCACGAGTCAGTTCATCCCAGAACTTTCTGAATTCTTCGTCCACTTCTTCGTGTGTGATTTCTTTCGACTTCTGAAGCGACAATATGTCTCTGACTTTCTTTTTAAGTTTATCGTTCATGTCTTTTTCCATGTCTTGAGAGAAAATTACAATATCCATTCTTGCTTTCAGTTCATCCATTGCTGAATCTATTTCTTTGATTAGTGTTTTGTATAGCCAATTTACATCATCTTCAAATTCCATTTCGTTATTCGCAAGAAGATGTCTATTTTTTACTGTAGAGTCACAGTCAGAGCATTCAGGACACTTGAAGTAATGTCGGATTCTCGTTCGCATTTGTTCAATTTTAGTAGAAAGGCATTCTTCTATACCGAGTCTTGAATTCTCTGTCAATTGTCCAAGGTCCCTGCTTCCATGTGGCGACATGATTACGTATTCAATGGAAAGCTCTTCTTTTGCTATCTTCGCACGGATCTCGCGCTTGAGTGCCCACTGTTCTCGATTGAACACACTAGTCAGTCTTCTATGCGCCTCAACAGCCAATACGTTTCTGAAGCCGAAGACAAAGTTTTCATATTTGATTCCTGTCCAAACATCATGCAATCTTTGCGCCACGTCTTTAAGTGAGTAGCATGTCTGTCCTCTTTGAAGCAGGTTTTCTAAACTTCTGATCACGCTCAATTTCAGTTGCTGCACTCTTGTAGAATAGAGTGCATTTGTTTTTGCCATCGGTAAAGATCCATCCCAAAGACCCGGCACATATGTGTTGTCCTTGTTTTTGTCGTATTGCAGAATATCTGTAAACTTCGTGTATTGGTCGTTTCGGTCAGTTTCTCTGGCTGCTACCAACGTTTTCACATTCAAATCTTTAACAAAGGCTTCAAGTTCAGTTGCAACTTTGAACTCTACATCAACAGCTCCCATGTTCTGATGGATAAAGTGGCAGGCCTGGTGTTCACCAACAATGTCCATTCGTAGAAACACATAAATGGCCAGGGGAAGAACATCATACATCTCACTTCCTTTTCCTTTGATGACAACAAGAGTCAGGTCTGAGAGACCAATAATGAATGTTGACAGTTCATTGTCAAAATCAGAATCACCTCTCTTTGTTCTGGACATCAGTCCTTCAGAATCAATAACCGCCAAATAGTTACATTTCAGTCTTCTGCTAAGAGCTGCATCAATCTTCAGTAACTGCATGTATGCTCCTCTGGTACATCTACCACTGCTAACTGGAAAGTTCAGTCCAAAAGCTGTATTTAGGAGTGTTGACTTTCCACAGCTTTGAGCACCAAGAACTGAAACTTTGAAAACAGATAAATCAGATGAACTTTCTATATTGTGTAACACCGCTGTCAGCCAGGCCACAGGGACATCAACAGCATCACCATCCATTATTTCTATCGCTGTACCCTCCATTACCAAATTAGCAACAGCTTTAATGAGTAAACTAAACGTTCGCTCTATCTCTTTGGAACTGGTTTCGCCTATCATCGTTTTGAGAGCAATTGTATTTTCATACATTATTGCAATTTCCCTGAAGAAATGTTCAATTCCAAGTGATCCATGAGTCAAATCCTGATCGAGTTCCACTAGCCTATTGTCTCTTTCTTCACTTTCTTCTTCTGCTCTACATTTTTCATATTCTTCGTACTTAGGTTGAAGTAGCTTCACTGACCTGTCATCAAGACTCAGCTTCAGCCAATGAAGAAAGTATTTTCTGTCCATTGGTTGTAAAGCCACGAGACACTGAAGAAAGTACTTGTATGTTTCTGATACGGGAATCATCAGCTGAGTCTCTTGAATCTTCCATTTTTCTTCTGCCTTCGTCATGGCATAATTCTCATCTGTGCCTTCGTCATTCTTTTGTCTATGTTGCTCTTTATCTAATTTAGCTATGTCTCTTCGGGATTTAAAATCTGACTGTAATGGTAAAACATGAGTCTTTGCACTACCACCTTTCTTCCTGTTGATTTCATCAATATCTTGTAAAATGCTCTCTGCTGCCATCTGCCCAATGTAGCATCTGCTATCATCTACCATCATGCTTTCTTCTACCTTCACTTCCCGAACAATTGCTGATAGTGAGATCCTGTGATTTCTTTTTGTGATAATAGACTCCATAGATTTCTTCAATTTTCCTTCAACGTGGCTGAAATTCACGTCATCAGCTGATCGTCGTATGATCTGGTGATTTCCTAGTTGAAAAGTCTTTTGTAGCTGGGAAGCTGCCTTCTTCATTGTCTTCTCATTTTCTTTCCTGTGCAATATGACAACTATCAATTTCTCCAGTTGTGACTCTTTTTTCAATTTTTCCAATGATGTTCTCAGTTCAGCATCAATTTCTTCACAAAATATGCAGGTAACTGTTGATGAAAAGTACAGTCTGTCACAAGTGACTTCGGAATGTTTTGAACATCCCCGTGCATTAAGAAATGTCACTGGGAGTGGAAACTTGTTGTCCGCTTGTCTTCCGAGAAGATACCAGGCTACTTCCGCCATGCCCTGTGAAACTATTTGCTTGGAGTCACCGCCCATCAATCCTTGATGCCAAAATGTTTCCTGCTGTGGGCTCAACATTTTATTCAGTAACTTGGATTTCCAAGAGGTTTCTTCTCCCAGACTCACGCAAGTGACCAGTGGTGCTTCTAAATCTACCAGACTGCTATTGACAACCTTGCCACTGTCATAAAATACTCGGGATATGGTTTTCAATCCCCAATGCAAAAGAATACTATTTGATTCTTGCTTGTGCTGCTGAGAAGTAGGCAGAATAAATGGAACTGCATATTGACACCTGGCCAACTTGTTTGATAATTCTTGCCTGAGGAAATCGTGTGCACAAAGATACACGATGTAGACCAGATCCAAGGGATGTACTGTTTCCATGTTAATCTCTTCATCATCAGAATTATTACTTTCTGTGTCACTGTCACTGTCTTCCTCTTTGTCTTGATCCTCTGCAATGTGACAATTTTCTCTGGTGTCACTGTCCAGTCCGATTATATGCTTTATGAAGTACCACGGTAACTCCCGAAGTGATGTGGGTTTCTTGTTGATGTCATCATTGACGTTGGAGGAAATCATCAGAACGTCTTCGTATTTAAGTTTCTGTGGGTAATATTTTTCCATGTCCAAGGCTCTTAACATCTCGTGAAGGGAATTATTTATACCTAAATACTGGTTGATAAAATTAGTGGTCATAGGTTGTATTGGTGCTGGATAATGCAAAAAATAAAGTTGATTTTTCATCCCAAACCAAAGTGTTTTCCAATCAAATCTCAGTTTACAGTCTTCAATACGTTCTCTGGAAAAGGTGTTCAATCCCTTCATGTCAATCGCATTTTCGTCATGTCTATGACGGAAGCAGGCTTCATCTGCCTCTGGACACAGTTCCTCCGGCATCTTATCAATAGTAAATTGTATCGCAGCGTTCCTATCATTCAGGCACAGCAGAGCCAGATACAATACATAGGCTTGTCTGTCTCTGATGTCTTGTAATTTTTGGAAGTTTTTCAAATGAATCTCCAACACTTCAACTATAACTTGAAAATCTTTCACGAACAAGTCACATTCGAAGAGAAAAGTTCTGATGTTGTAACCGAATATTTGCAATACATTGACACACAGCAAACATTCATAAGCATTCTTTGTGAACTTGTAGTAGTGAGCTTTAACGGTTTTCTCAAGTCTTCTCTGCAGATGGTCTGGCACCAAACCTTCTTTCTCCAGGGAGTTCAATTCTCGTTTCAAAATGAGTGGTAATTGTGAAATTTCCCCCATTTCGAATGGTGTACCTGAAGAATGATTTTCTGCAACACGTATGGCTTCCATGACAAATCTAATTCTTGGAAAGTGCATTGTTTCTATTGGTATTTGTGTTTGTATTCGTGTCCAATCTAGGATAGCCTTTAAATTGGAAACAATGTTTTGTTTCTGCTTCTTATCCGTAGTAGCCTTTAATATTTTGGCCATTGAGAGCATTTTCCTCTGGACTTCTCACAAGTAAATCACCTCCTTCTCCCAAAGTTCAGCAGTCCCTTTGTCTTCAACTTTCAGGGCGATAAGTCCTTCAAGGCATGCTTCTATGTTTTGGCGGTTAATATGGGTAAATTCATCAAGCCACTTTTGGATATTTTTTCTCAGTTGACGCTTGACGTCCTCTCTGTTGTATGATTTTTCTTTTGACAGTTTCTTGACAGATTTTCCTTTTATTTTGTTGCTCGCCTTCTCTTCTTCAAAATCATTTGCTGTTTGGCCAGCATCAAGAGGTGCAGCCGTCTTTTGAAATAGAATTTGGTGTTTTTCTTTCACTGTTGTTGATGGTTTTTTCTGGTTGTCGTCGCTTTCACCACCAATTCCTCTTGAAGGATCCCTGTCTTTACTTTCCCACTCAACTGATTTTAGATGTAAGGCCACTTCTTCATCAGTGGCTGATTCCTGATCATTCTGGAAAGTCTGTCTCTTTTGTTTTATTGTTTGACCTTCCTCATTTGGTTTTATCTCTTTTTCGGTGTGAGCACTGTCAGATTGGTCTACATCCTCTTTGAGACCTTGTGATGCTTCATCCACATCTTCCTCCCGTCCATATGTAATTTCATCTTCCTTCATCAGTTCTTGATGTCTCCCCTTAATTTCTTCATTCCAGTTACCCTTAGCCTTTTCCGCCTTCAGATCTACTACCTGTGATACGTAGATACTTTCTGGAATCTTTTCATTAGTTAAAGGTTCCCATTCTTGGTCCATTGGTGACTCTGCTGTTTCTTGATATGGCTCCTGTATCCTTTTCTTCACAGAAATTTGAGTAGATTTCTTAGATCTCCACTCTTCCATCATAATCGAAGCCAACTTACTGTGGTTGCTGAAGTCTCTTTGGTACCTGGGGAACAACGTCCATATCGGTTTGGGTAAAAAGCTCCTGCGAATGACAGCCCAGCTATTCTGGTTTAGTGTTTCCTTCCATTTTTCAAGGTCCGTCTCCTCCTCGGATCCACCTATTCTGTTGACTACCACAGTGACATTCTGCAAGTCTTCCTCGCACATTCTGGATGTTTGTCCCAATATTTCATATGCACTGAATGGTAATCCGGGAACAATTGTTTTGGATGATTCTATCTGTAAAGCGGCTCTTGACGCCTTCGTAGCTGCAGCTGTGAGCTTGGCTCTGTCTTCTTCGCGAAATCCTTAGCAAAATGCGATACTGGTTATGGCACCTCCAAATCCTATTGGTCCCATTGTAATGTGGCTGCCATATTGTTCAAAGAATTGTCCAAAGTGACCTTTGAACGCAAATGCAGATCGTTCGATGGATTTCTCTATGTTTTGCAAAGCATCGATGACTTCTGACCTTAATTCTACGTGGTTAGAACCTAAATGTACACTTTCTGAAGGAAATAGTTGATAATGTACACTAGAGAGATAATTTTGCCCTTCACCTCCAAACCGTTCAGCATACTTTGCTTCAATATCAACTCCAAATAAAATCGCATTGCTGAATGCTGTTGGTGTGTGCTTCTCAATATTTTCCGTGAAAGCCTTAGTTGCTATTTTGGAGTTAAAAGTATGGTGGACTATTTCAGGACCCCAAGTAACGCCCTTAAATTCTACATTGTCTTTAACATCTATGACCCTTTCCCATGCTTGCACTACTGTCTCCAGGTTTTCCGACAGAAAAATACCCTGACAAAGTTTCCCCCCTTCAATTAATCGAACTAAATCTGAAGCAGTTATATTTCCCTGTTGTTCCATCCTGT
>JBCAUG010710938.1:0-13263 GCA_038406175.1 Haplosyllis leylae
CAAGTTTTGCCTTGTTTTGCTGGTTGCCATAATTTTTTTCTATCAATGAAAAAGAGAAATGTATCAAAAATGTATCAATCTTTTCAAAGATCATCAAGTAGTGTAAAAGTCTTGTGATATCCCCAAGTTGTTTATAACCGGAAACCTCTCTAACTGGAAACCTCGGTGACTGGAAACCTCACTGACCGGAAACCTCTAACCAGAAACCTCACTAACCAGAAACCTCTAACCAGAAACCTCGCTGACTGGAAACCTCGCTAACCGGAAACCTCACTGACTGGAAACCTCTAACCAGAAACCTCACTAACCAGAAACCTCGCTGACTGGAAACCTCTTACCAGAAACCCTTCTGACTGGAAACCTCGCTAACCGGAAACCTCACTTGCTAACCGGAAACCTCACTTGCTAACCGGAAACCTCACTAACCAGAAACCTTGCTGACCAGAAACCTCTAACCCCAAACCTCGCAAACCGGAACGCAATTTATGCAGCGAGTTTTCATTTTGAAATAAGTGCAGACCATTAGCTGGTTGAGAAAACAAGGGAAAACAGTCATTTTGACTTTTCGCAGGAATCGTTTTCTTGTACATGAATGATATGTCCTGGGACACCTGGCTGTAGTTGTAGTAGAGTTGTAGTTATATTCGGATAGGTTTAAACACCTTCCGTGTAAAACCTGCCGAAATATTTTTTCCGTAATGATAGTTTGTTTCGCAACCAACCGATATATTTATAAGGTTATACAGGTATTTTGTTGTTATATATTTTTACAAAAAAAAATATTATGACATGTTTTATACATTTTTTTAAAATATATTTATAACGACAGGTTGCAACAATATTTTATCCAGGTAAGTTGAAATCTGTTGTTATAATTTTTTATAACTTATGTGGGTATGTTGAAACCTGTCGACATAAAACATTATTCATACAAGTTTTTGAACATACTGACATAACTCTACTACAACTACAACTACAGCTATGTGTGCCGGAACACATCATAAATGTATGGGTTTTCTGCTCTGCTTTTTTAAAAAAAAATTGGGTCACATAAGTCCTTTTCGTGGGGCGACTGGTACTCTTGTTTTGGAGTTCTGGTGATGTCTGCCCTGAGTTTCAAAGCCAGGGTGGATTTCACACTTTCACCTCTGGTATGGCACCTGCTGACTGTACAGAGGTCAGCATGGCAGCCAAGCCTTTGATCCACATACCTGCGGACGTGTCCCTAAATATTGGTGGAGGTTCGGGGCTCGAACCCATGACCATCCGTGCTGCACGCAGCGCGGCCACTCCGGTTCGGTGTTTACTTTTCTCTGTCATTTCAGACCGGAAGCTGAGGCTGATTTACTTTCATACGTCACGGTAAGTTCACCTTAGCAATTTAATGAGAAAATACCTCAAACTATGCCTCGGATATCCAATTCCTTATTTTAAATGGCGACCATAGTCAATGGCTGCCACAGATCCAACATGGCTGCCAATACTCCTTGCCACCTTCATTTAAATTTGAAGTTTCGAAGTTTTTCCCAGGTTCGTCCCCCACCACCCTGCATGTTGCAAAGTCACTGCTAACACGTGTGCACACTGCATGAATACTACCAAAGCAAGTGACCAAAACAGTGGTGGATCCAGGATTTCCCAGGGGGCGCCAATCCCTGAGGGGGGCACCAACATACTATTTGACGCATTTTTCCCGATAACTGCATGAAAATAGAGAAATTTTGGCCGAGATACAAGGGGGGGGTCCCTTACGCCAACACAAGATCCGCCACTGCAAAAAACATTCCGTCAACCACATGGGTACGATCCACCAATGAATCGAGCAGGACTCAAGAAGAATGCAAAGATTCGATGGAAATCACATTGATTGATCCAGAGTAACACAAGGTACAGGAACTCAGGTCAATTCTGACATTCAGTAAGAGACCAGTATATTCTGCCTGAAGTGTTAGGATGGGCATCAATGGGAAAATCTTAGTAGCCTTTCAGGATTCCCCCACCCCCCCCCCAATGGATCTGCCAATGATTAGGAATAACCGAGCTACGTTGGCAATTTTTTCTGACAGCTACATGCACTAAAGGAAATTTATGAATATCAGGTACATCGCTAAGTCAACTGTAAAAATTCCAGTGCAGCTCGGCTTTCCCCAAATAATTGCGTGGTACGATTTAAGATATATGGGATACAATTCTCTGGTCGTTGCCCACCAAAATGTGCCAATGGCTGTACTGGTATGTTCGGGTCAGTCTGGAATTCGGGTAAACTTCAAAAGTACAGAGATTTCTTTATCTAATAGAATTGTATTGATCAAAACGGCATCATCCCCACAAAATGGACACATAATCCCCAGAAAAAAGTAAAAACTCCCCAAACATGCAGCCAATCCTTACATGCTAGCACAGCCAATCACATCTATCCTTACTGAATTCACAGTTGAAAAGGTTTTGATGTCGGCCTTTCGCAGATTGGCACAAAAGTTATTTTTGAAAGAAATATATTTTGAAGAAATATCCATCACGGCATGAGTTCACCACTTTGTCAATTGAGTTTTTCCTTAAATATGACTCAATGAATTTGTTGAATTTGTCAAAAATATCACCCAAACCTTGGTGGGAATTGAACCTGTGATTATTTTTTCCGTTTGGGAAGGATCTTAAACACTTGACTGTTTGCTTTGTAGGAGAGGATCAAGAGGCAGGCGGGTGAGAATAGTTTTTATCTTATCTTATCAGTTACACGTGACAAACGTAGCCTAAGGTCAAAAGTTGCCTCATGTTCAAAATTATTTTGTTCAAAATCAATATATACAAAGGACAATGTTGTGAGACTGCACTTCCACCAACTACTCCAGGTTAATTTTAACTTTCTGAATTCATGTCCTTTGCCTCTCTGTAGAGAATGACAACAAATGTGGAATAAAAATTTTCTGTTATAGCTCCAGGAGATGTTTGTCAGGCTAAGGTTGATCTGTGTCTGATCATTGACAGTTCTGTAGGCATTACAACTGAAACATATGACAACTGGAGACAACAGCTACAATTCTTTGCTGACCTAGTAGGACTCTTCAATATTGGTGAAGATGCCACCAGAGTGTCAGTCCTCACTTTCTCTGAAAGTGCAAGATTGGTGTTTCCACTCAATAGGTTCAGCAATCTTGCTGATATCCAACAGGAAATTCTCAATATTCCTTACTATGTGGGACCAAATAGTAATACCCCAGAGGCTGTCTACCAAGCTGACCTTCAATGTTTCAATACAGCCAATGGGGACAGGGCAGATGCTGGTAACATGATCATAATTGGAGTTCATGGAAACATATGGCCAGATTTCAAAAGGGATCCATCACTACAAATTGCAAGAGGACTAATAAACAAAGGGGTTAAGATAGCAGCTGTTGGTATTGGTGATGTTGATGAAAATACACTTCAGGGATTATCCTTTGGGAACAACTACTTCAGAACATCTGATTTTCTATCTCTGGGAAATCTCCCACAATCTATATCTGGACCCATTTGTAGAGCAGCTGAAACTGGTAAGTCTAAAGATTTTAAAATTCAGAGGGTTCTTTCAAACACAACAGATTATCAGATTTTTATTTTAAACACTGACGCAAAATAACAGTACAAGATATAAAAGTCATGTTTCAAAAGACTTGTTAATGTTTGATTCTGTCACACTTATTCAAAGAACACTGAGTTACATTTTAAATTTTCGACTATTTTCTTTTTCAGATCTCCCATCGAATTCTAGTAAGTATCATTTGGAGACAATTATTTCATATATTTTTAACGACTGAATACATGAAATCTTTTTTGACACAATATCATTTATACTGTTACCTTTGCAGATGCCTTGCCTGAATTTGGTACGTTTTTATCATCATGTTTGTTCTTTGAAAAACCATGTGATCAAATTGTTTATTCTGATAGCAGCATATCTAAGATTTCACAATTAAGTCAAAAAACGATAGATCCCGGATGGACTTGCAATCCTTCAATTATTGTTTTCAGATTTCTGTTCACCAAACCCCTGTGAGAATGGTGGCACCTGTCAATCACTGGGATCTCCTGACTTTAGCTTCTCCTGTAGCTGCAGACCTCCGTTCAGAGGGATGACATGTGGTTGGAATCACGCTTGGATTACAAGAGGTAAAAATAATAATGACGTTCCCATGACACCAGTTAAATTCTTTTTGGTTCCTCAACAATAATACTGTTGTCATGGAAACAATAATGAAGTTTCAGCTGAAAGATTTAACAAAAACTTGTAACCACATGCATTCCAATGGACGCGGGAAGGTAATGTTTTTACAGGGGTCCGTGGTCCTTTCCCGAGAGATGGTTGAAGGGAAGGGGTAACCCCGGTTAGGCCTATAGCTGGGGTAGGAAAAGGGGTACCCCTAGACAGAGCAAGGGGTTACCACCCCCCCCCCCACCCCACCCTCATCTGGCCGGACAGGCTATAGTGCCGATGGTACGCCTCCACAACAGGAGGACTTATAATACCAGGATAAATGTACTTAAATGCTCAATATTTCACTCAGATTTCTCAAATCTTTTTGAATGACAATTCATTATATTTATTTCACTGTAACAGTTTTATTTAAATGATTCATATTATTTTTTGAGGTCCTTGTCAGACCAACCTCTGTCAGAACCATGGGCTGTGTTTGAGAACAGGAGAAGATTCTTTCAGATGTATTTGTCCCATAACAACAACTGGACAATACTGTGAGACTACACTTCCTCCAACAACTCCAGGTTAATATGAACTCATTGAATGTTTTATGGCAATCTTTAAAAAGTGACAGCAATTTTCTGTAACAGTGTCTTGGTGGTCTAGAGGTATGACGCTTGCCCGGAATGCGAGAGACCGGGGTTCGATCCCCCTTTGAGGCACTAAAATTTTAACCCACTGTGACATTGGTGGCCAATGTGATCTCCGAGCTAGAAACATGAGGACACGCTTTCTCCTTGGAGGGGTGAATGTAACAGTGTCTTGGTGGTCTAGAGGTATGACGCTCGCCTGGAATGTGAGAGACCAGTGTTCGATCCCCCGTTAAGGCTTTAACAATTTTAACCCACTGTGACATTTCTAATGAAGTTTCTGTTGTAGAACCAGATGATCTTTGCCAAGCCAAATTAGATTTGTGTCTGGTCATTGACAGTTCTGAAAATGTAAGGAAAAATGACCTCTTTGATGGCAACTGGAGGAGATGCTACCAGAGTTTCAGTCCTGGCTTTCTCTGAAAGTGCAAGATTGGTGTTTCCACTCAATAGGTTCAGCAATCTTGCTAACATCCAACAGGAAATACTTAACATTCCATTTGAGGGACAAACCAGCAATGTCCCAGAGGCCCTGCACCAAGCTGACCTACAGTGTTTCAATGTAGCCAATGGGGACAGGCCAGATGCTGATAACATGATCATAATTGCAACTAATGACAACCCATCCCCAATGGACAGAAGAGATACAGCACTACAAATTGCCAGGGGACTAAGAAACAAGGGAGTTAAGATAGCAGCTGTTGGTATCACAGAAGATGTTGATGAAAACTTCCTTCAGGAATTATCCTTTGAAGATTACTACTTCAGAACAAATGAATTTTTGGCTTTGAGAAATCTTGTGCAGTCTATATCTGTACCCCTATGTAGAGCAGCTCAGACTGGTAAGTCTTTCAGATTAACTGTATTCTCTCAAATGTATTAACAAGTCATAATATTAAAATGCTTATTTACTTATTTCATCAACATCGACTAACTTATAAATCTAAGTTTTTAATATTTTAGAACTTCCAGCAAATTCCAGTAAGTATTAAGTACAGTTTGATATTCTTAAGAAACTGAAACGTATGGAAATAATTTTGACATAAAATATATTATGAAATATTTTATCTTTACCTGAATTGTTCCCATCCTTACAGTAATGAAATCTCAGACATGTGTTTCAAAATTTTACTAGTAATACTTTTTTTTTTTTTTTTTTGCCTTTGTAGTTGTTCTACCTGAAAGGAGTAAGTTATTATTCAAAGTTTTTTCCATTTTTTAGTTTCATTTCTGTCACAGACTTTCTTTTATATTACCATTTTACCATATTGTTATTGATTTAACGTAACATTTCCAAGTTTGCATCAAAACAGTTATTATTTCTTTATTATTTCATTTTTGCTTTTCAGACCCCTGTTCACCAAACCCTTGTGGGAACGGGGGAACGTGCACGGTTCAAGGAGCCTCCTTCTCCTGCAGCTGCAGGCCTGGGTTCACAGAGGTGACCTGTCAGAGAAACGACGCTCGGTTCACCGGAGGTTTGATTCATCCCATACATTAACCCTCCCCCCCCTCCAAAAAAAACCACGAACATCGTGAAAAGTGTGGAACAGGTTTTTGAATGTCATTACACAGTTTTCCTGATGTTTGTGGATAATTAAACTGTCATGCTCAGCTCTTTTGTGAAATTCTCAGCCTTATTTTAATTCATTAGCGTTCATGTTTGCGTCCTGTCGTTAAGGAAACAGAGACAGATGGACAAACATATGTAATTATCTTTCTCTCCCCCATTCTCTCTATTTCTTTCTTTCTCTTTTTGTCTCTCACCCACTCTCTCTCTCTCTCCCCCCCCCCATTCTCTCTATTTCTTTCTTTCTCTTTTTCTCTCTATCCCACTCTCTCTCTCTCCCTCATTCTCTCTATTTCTTTCTTTCTCTTTTTCTCTCCATCTCACTCTCTCTCCCCTCATTCTCTCTATTTCTTTCTTTCTCTCTATCTCTCCCTCCCTAAGCTGTACCATCATTTCAGGGTGTGTCTATTTTACTTGAGGTTGAGATTTCTGGCAGAGGTTTGATCTGTTAACATACATAACAATTAAATCGAGTATGTTTTCAGGCAGGCACTGCAGGCAAGAAAAAACATACTCGACTTATGTTTTTCGGGGGTAAAAATTTACACGGACCTGAAAACATACTTGATTTAACTGTATATTTTCGGTACGAACCTCTGCTAAAAATCTCAACCTCAAGCTCTGCTAGGAAGGATCTCCATTTCAGGTCCTTGTCTGTCCAACCCTTGTCAGAACTATGGAATCTGTGTGAGACAGGGACAGGACTCTTTCTCCTGTTCCTGCCCTGTTGGATACACTGGTGATTACTGCCAGCTTTTCACAGCAGCCACCATCAGGTTTGTAACTGCCGCGCATGCGTACTACGAGAGGAGGTAATTTTTCAGTCGTGTCTGTTAATTTGTTCACGAGGGGTCCCTGTCCCATCATACTTTGGGAAGCTATTCCGCCAACAGTACTCCCCCCCTCCTCAAAGGAAGGCAGTCCCAACCAACCCCTCCCCTTCCTTCGGCAGACCAGGGTGCTGTGCCTCCTAGTGGAAGGCTGTCTTGTTACCACCCGCGTACGTAGTAGGACGGGAAGGTACTGTTTTCACAGGCGTCTCTCTGTTCACACCTGGGTGGGGGGTACCCCATAACCATCCTATAATACTTCCACTGGTCCCATGCTCTTTATGGGGAGGGGGTACCCTATCTCCATCCCATAATACTTCCACTGCTTCCATGTTCTTTCTGGAAGGGGACCCCATCCCTAATCAGGTCAGGATGGGGAGTACCACAGGGTACCCCCTAGTAGAGGGATGGGTACCCCTTGACCAGGTCTGGGGGACCCCCAGCCCCATCCAAGGTCAAAGTACGCCTCCGGCTAGGGTTGGGGTACCCCCCCCCTCACAAGGATAGGACGCGGCGGGCGATATGCCTCTTGCGTTCACGCATGAGGACTTTCTTGTTTACGATCTGTAAATGTCTGCTTCACATCAGATGCGGAAAAGATTTCGTATGATTTACACAGAAGTTCCTGAGTTACCTTGACCTTCAAAAGGCTAGATTATCCTTTTTTCACAAAATTTACTGAGAGATTTTGGTCTAGTTTTACAGCCATAATAAAACTTTTGTCGGACTAGTCAGAACATAGTAATCTTCCGTCAGGGTGTCAGACCAGTCAGAACATAGTTATCTTCCGTCAGGGTGTCGAACCAGTCAGAACATAGTTATCTTCCGTCAGGGTGTCGGACCAGTCAGAACATAGTTATCTTCCGTCAGGGTGTACAATAACACTGATCTTTACATTGCAGACAACAACGACGTTTACGCATAGACCACCAACACAGGGTACGTACATGTAAAATTTTGGCACCATACAAATCCAGTCAACTTAAGTCTCATTCAGACCAAGCGATAGCACGAGCGTGAGCGAGAGTGGCATCACTGGGTCTTGCTAGCAGCAAAAAATCAAATGGGTTCTGGACCTATTTTGGAGCGACATCGCTAGCGGCACCTCTCTCGCTATCGCTTTGTGTGAATGCTGCAATTAAGATCAATTTATTCCTTTCCAAGCGGGATGCCACTCTCGCTCACGCTACCGCATGGTGTAAATAGACCCTTAACGTTCAGAAAATGCGTGTAATTTTGAGAATGTCAGAAAATACATTTTTGCCTTTTACAATTGTGTGCATCTCTGTTAATATTTTTCCTGTAAATAGCCAGTACATTTCTCTAAAAAATAATAGTGTACAATTAGTTTTTGTGATAAAGAAATGTGACCTACGTTTTGAATTTAAAAAAAAAACAATTTGGATTTCTCTTCTTACACAACACTGTATTTCAAGATAATTGTATTACAGTAGTTATTTCCAGAAACTTGAAAACAGAATTAAAATAAATATTCTTGGACACCATAACGAGTCAAAATGTAGTTTCTAAGTTCCTCAAACTGACACGGATATTCTGGATCTACTCAGGATGCAAATGCTGATCTTCTTTCTTTAAACTTTAACGGATGAATAGTACTTTTTTTTCATTGATATTTCAACTGATTGTAGACCATGAAGACGACCATAAGGACGACAACAACGGCGATGAACATGAAAACCTTCCTTAGAAATGACTAGTTTGCGCATGCGCTTGCTCTTAAGGATATAACAATGGTCGCAATGCCACATTTGCTAAGAGATTCAGGGTTGTATTTTCCTGCACGTGCAAGTCCTAAACGTGTTTCACGAATCCAATTCGAGTTTTCCCGTATCACACAAAGTTGGCAATATTGTCAACTTTGTATTGGATTTAAATGTATTTAAATTCAACATTAATTTATTTACAGTGGCTAATTTACTAGAATTTAATTACATATTCTATATTTACATATTTCTAGACATTTGTAGGAAATCTACTTAGATGAAACGAAAGTAAAAACCATTTGAATTGGTAACACAAAGTTGACAATATTGCCAACTTTGTGTGATACGGGAAAACTCGACTAAGTTTGTATTGTTCTTGTTTCCAATTCTTAGCTGTTCAATTGGTCTACTCTTGAAAATCAAAAACAAAAATAACAGAGGCTTGAGGAAACGTAATGGGAACAATTCCCCAAATAAGCACAACCCTAACTTTTTTTCTTTTGCAGTAAATAAATAATTCCTAAATTTTAAAAGGTTTTATGTCTGAAATCCTATAATTAATAGTTAAAGGCCTAGGCCTTGTTGTTTCCCACAATTAATAACGTTCGAGACCAAAGGTAGAGTACATATTAATTCTGTGAATCAACAAAGGACGTGGTTATTAACGTATTTAAAAACTTTTAAGGGTCGTCTATTCATGATTCACAAGTTTAATTGCTTGTGATTATGAATAGACGAACCCGACAAAAGTTTTTAATGACATTAAACGGATTAAGCCATTCAATTGTCAACAATTTTAATCTGTTAAGTTTTTTTTCTGTGATTGCACTTTCAATTATTTTAATTTGTATAATTTTGGCTTATTACATCACAGGCGTCTGTCTGTCCACAGGGGGAGGTACCTCAGTCCCTGGTCTCTGGTCCTTGCTGTGCGGCAGACGATCACACAGCTTGGGCAGCTTATTTTACGGAAATTTTGACTGGGGTATGGTGTCACTACACTTTGTTGGATTTTAAGGGGGAAGGAAGAATCAATTAAGGGGGTAGGAAATTTAGGGAAGACTGGTACTTGTGGGGAACACGCGTGTAACTTTAAATAAAAACATGCTTCTGGCTTCTTCAAAATCTCATGTTTTGTGTTCAATTTTTTCAATAATGAAAAGAAATAATAGAAGGGAAGTAACACTTAATAATATCACATGTGATGTTAAAATAAAACAGTATCGGCACTGGTCAGTTACCGTTTCCGCTGATGAGTCTGTGCAGCTTTCTGATACTGACCCATACAGAAGACCCGAGGTTGGCTTGTTGTTTCCGCTTGAAGCATCTATTTGCACATAAATCACCGGAAGTTAGTTGTTCACTTAAATTTCTTCCAAAACGTCCCTAAATTGCTTCATGATGTAACGTTGCATGCACACACACTGGGTTGACAGAGGTGTCTAGGAGAATCTCTGATGTATCCTCAGGTGAGTATCTTGATATGTCTGCTACAAACATTTCCTCTCCTGGGTAATACTTGATTGTGAAATAATAATCCTGAAGTCGGAATAACATCCTCTGTAGATGTACTGGGGCATCTGCCAGGTTCTTCATGGAGATCTGTTCTAGTGATTTGTGGTCACTCTCGATCAGGAAGTGTCTACCAAATATGTATGTCCAAAAACATTCTGCACCAAAGACACAGGTGACTAGTTCCCATTCATTGTTTGCATAGCTCTGTTCTGTGGGTGTGAGCGCTTTGGATTTAGGTGACTGGACAATCATCCTGGATGAGTGCGGCTCCTAGGCCCTTGCCAGATGCATTGACTTGGATTGTTACTGGTTTCTCCATGTTGAAGTACCTCAGTGTTGTGTCCTCACATACCAATGACTTGAGCTTGTCAAATGTGACTTGGTATGTAGCATTACAGCTGTATTCTACATCATTCTTTAGTAATCCTTTGAGTGTTACTGTGTGAGAAGATAGTTGTGGTATGAATGGTGAGAGACATGTTACCATTCCAGGGAAGCTCTGAAACTCTCCTTTGGTCTGAGGTGCAGGTATCTCCTTGATTGCACTGACTTTTGATGGATCTGGTGGCTCTGTGATTGTCATGAACACAGCCAAAGAACTTGACAGAGTCCTTCTTGATTTCACACTTCAATTTGTTCAATACCAGTCTTCATTCCTTGGCTACTCTCCTGAATTTCTGTAGTCTTCTGTCATGTTCCTCATCATCCTTACCATGTATGATGATATCTTCTGCAATTCTGATAACTCCTTCACATTGACCAAGGATCTGGTCCATCATTCTCTGGAAGATACCCTATGCACATGCAAGTCCAAATGGAAGATGTACAAGGCAAAACCTCCTGTGTGTGTTGAAGGCAGTCAGTAAAGATGACTCATAGTCAAGGATGATACAGTGATAAGATGATGGTCCATCAACTTCTGTAAATCTCATGCTACCAGCTAGCTTGTGTGTTATAGACCTCCTCTAATGTCAGTGTTCTGTAATGGTCTCTCCTGATAGCCTTGTTCAGGTGTGTTGGGTTGAGGCAAGTCCTGAGGTCACCATCTGCCTTCCATGAATAAGTAAGTGATGATACCCAGTCTATTGGTTCAGTCACTGGAATGATGATTTCCTGCTCCAACAGCTTGTCAAGCTTCTTGTCTACCAGGGGTCGAATGGCTATCAGGCACTTCCTAGGTGCATACACAATAGGAATAGCATCTTCTTTGAGATATGTACCTGGGAATTTGCCAATCCCTTCAAAGTGATCTGGGTATGCTTTAATCAGGTCTTCTCGAGAGTTTATTGGTCCAAGCTTCTTTATATCCTGCTGTATTTTCTCCCTTTCTGCACAAGGTTTGATGGGTTTTCCATGCTTCCTGAATTGAACTGAGCAGTTGAGGTGAATAATCCTCAACCTGCTGCAAGAAGGTAATCCTAGGATAGCAGGTCCTGGTGCATCCACAACATAGATCTAGAAAGTAGTGTTCATCTTGTGAACCTTATTTGATTCCTTATCCTTCCAGAAGATTCTGGTGTCCAAGGCACCAAACTGTGGAATGTTAGTTTGTAGGCTCTCAGTCCATACAAGTCCGTAATCCTATGCACAGTCCATATTTTGTTAACCGATAAAGGCTCGAAGGGGCATCACATTTCCTCAAGCACCAATATCCACCTTGCATCAAAGGCTGGCTATCTTCTTTGATGCAAGAGGCATCTCCACATTTGCAAAGGCTTCTGTCATCATATCTATGGAAATGTCTGCCTCTCTTCTTGTCAGCTAGTCAGGCTTGTATTGAGATTTCATCATAGTGAGGGTCTCCTTCAGAAACACCTACTTCATTTGTTTTCTTCCTTCTTCCTGGATGATGGCGAGGTGGATGCTAGGGGTTGCCTGGTTTCTTCATGCCTGGGCTGTCTTCTTGGCCTTCCTACATTTTGGTATCCAGTGTCCTACTGCCTGGCAGTAGCTGCATGTGGAATTCTTAGCTGGGTAATGTTGCTGGCCTGGAGCATGCGATTTAGTGCAATTGCCACAGTGTGCCTTCTTTGTTACCTTCTGAGTGGTGTTCACTGCTGTGGTGGCTAGACCCATCAAGGACATGTTGTCTGCTATGAAGATGTGGGTGCGGCATGTGGCTAACATCTGTCAGCCAGCCCTCAAATCCATTCAATGAGTTTATCTGGGGTTTCACCAGCTTTGATCCTGATCTCTTTGAGTTGGTAAATTCTGCATTGCTGGGACATAGGGTGGTCCATGCCTGCACGAAGGAATATCATGAATTTTTTGGCACTTGCCTTTGCCTTGTTTCGAATTTCAACAGTTGCACCATCAGGGGTCCATTGCTCATGTTTCTTCTGTCCTACCAGACCCAAGAAGTTGAGCAGATATTCCAAACATATGTCATCACCTTCTGTGTCAGGAATATGTTAAATCTTATACCAGCTCTCCATCCCTTTCCAGAATAGCTGGAAATCTTCATACTGGTCCTGAGAGTTACAGTTGAATTTTGGCAGTTTCAGTGCATCTGTGGGGGAAACCTTGACATTATTCAGTGCCTTGGTTAGTGCTGTGATGAGAGCAGTGTTTGAATCTTCCTCCTCTGACATTTCAAAGATAGGTGAAAGCATGGAACTGTTGGGTAACAATCCAACAGACTGTTATGTGTATCCAATGAAGAGATAGGTGATGCTGTTGAACAACACTACAACATGTGTGAATCCAGGGCTACTGCTGATGAACAATTCAGCAGGCCATTGTGAGAGAACTACTGGTCCAAATGACTTCAAACTTTGAGGAAATCATCTCCATAGAG
>JBCAUG010710949.1:0-13260 GCA_038406175.1 Haplosyllis leylae
CTCAATCAAATTTTTGTCAAAGTTTTGACAAAGATTTGGCAGAGATTTGGTAATGATGTATTTGCCATCCAGGACACCAGGTTTAGGCAGAAATGTCTGAAGTTAAGTTGTCATGACTTCTCTGCATTGGAATACTTGTCTCTGAAACAGACAATGTCATGCACTTTGTACACTTGGTAAAACAAGTAAGTGCTGACTATGTTTCCATGAGCAAGATCTTGCTCATTGCCTCGTAAACAGGCAAGGGATCATTTGTGGTTAAATAAAACTTTGCCAAATATTTGATAAATATTTACCATTTGTTCAATATTATTTTACTAAAACTTTGTCAAATGTTTGGCAAATTTTTATCAAAAATTTAATTCAACTACTGATCCAACAGTATATTCAACCAGTACAATTCTGGCAACGTTGGCAGAATGATCTACTTTAGGGAAAACTCGACTGAATAGGGTTGTAGCACGGCAGACCACTGATTGGTTGGTGCCTAATTCCCTATATTCTCCTAATGGAAGTCTAATTGAAAGCTATTTTTCTTGCCTTTGTTTTTTCTGACTGATATTTTGATATTCCAAGTATCCACCGATTAGAAAGTAGCATCCTATTAGATTCAGTCCACCACTAAAAACAATTGCACAGGGTATCGGGATGTTACTGTATCAAATTTCTACTGTTTAGACATAATCTGAAGAATAAATATTTCAATGAATGATTATTAATTTTGTTCAAATTCTTGTCAAATGCTTGAAAATTTTTTGGTCAATTGATCTACATTGTAAATATCCAAGTTCAGTCATTAGATTTTAGTTTTTATATTGAAATATGAATATGATGACAAATTTGAAACATTACTCAGATGTCCTTAATATAAAATATAACAGTACAGTGTTATATTTTCAGATAAAGGTGTTGGTTATTCATTTAGATCAGGACGTTCTCATCTGCTGAAAATAATCCAAATATACTGAATGGTGTTCCTTCATGATGTTTATGACAGTTAAATCATATCGCTTCTCCAAATCTGCCATTGAAAAGCATCGTGATGTTTTTGACTCTCTTGATGATCTTCCTGACTTGCAAGGATGTACATCATTTTGAGTATGGCCAGACACTAAGTTTTTAATATTTATGCTGGAGATTATTTTAACAGCAAGCAGTATTAGCCAAACATGTGTTGGTTGGCAGATCTTTTACTGATTTTTTTTTTCATGAAGCACTTTACTTTTTGGACTTGAATTATTTCTAGAATCAATAGAGCATGAGTTTATAAAAGATCTTAAAGATTCAGACTGACAACCAAATGTCAAGTTAGTACAATCAGGAAGTGATCAGAGTTGATTACTTTGGGTTTTATTCTGACTGGAGCCAATTTTTTTTTGGCTGAATTTATTTTTGCTGTTCCCTGAATAAGCCTTTGTTGGCAACATTACCAACTTTGTAATTTAGGGAACATAGTGTTATGTTGGTCCCACAAGGGAATTTTGGCTCTAGTCAAGAACAGCTTCCTCACCATCAACAGGTCAACTTCTCTTTACACAAGGCCCACAAAACCATGATTCTGACTTGGTGACTTGGTGCCTTATCGCTAACCAGTAAAGACTGCAACATAACAACCAATATTTTTAACTTCCAAAAATTCAAAACATTTATTGAAATCTGTTCTAAATTGTGTAAGCTTTTAAAAGTTGTAATTACATACCTTTTCATTAAAACAAATTTTTTCAGTACACATATATCAAGAAAAAAAAGAAAGGTTGCAGAGTCATGATGCAGCGAGCCGAATAAAAATATAAATTTCTATTGACTTACTTAGGTATATGTAGGCTTATTTACTACTGAGTCATTCCCCAGAAATGAAACATATCAAAAAATTTAAGACAGATATCTAGATTGACCATTGTAATTCCATTCTAACATCATATCAAACATAAAAGATATGCTCTTTAAGCCAGGGCGTCCATATCAAAACATGGAAAGTTTATTATTATGAAATAAATCCCGCATCCACTACAAATATAACAAAGATAGATAGATAATAGACAAATGTCCAATTAAAGAAACAAATGTTATATCACAGAGACATATATTTTAAATGCAGTTGATCTCACATACCCTTTGGAGGTACTTTGCTTCTTGTTAATATGTACACTGAAGCAAAAATTATTGTCAAAATCAGATCTTAAATGCTTAAAAATCTGTCACACACGAACATTTTCTCTGTGTGTTGCTTGCTTACATTGTGTCAGTAATTTGCGCCTAAAACTGATTGATTGATTGTTTTCAAACTGAGCAATGTAAATAATTTTTGTCCACATGAAATATTTTTCAGAAAATGTACACAGATTTAGCTCGTACATCTTATCAAAGTTCATACGAGAAGTTGAATAAATGCATTCATTTGATGATCACTTTAAATTGGTTTCGGAAACAAATTTGCTGCTTTCGTTGTCATGTTACTCTTCGATGTTTTATTTTTAGACTCAATTGTCCAGCTCAAGACCTAGGCCAGGCTGTCCTTCTTTTCGTTTGCCTCATTTGCTACTTGTTCTTGAAGCAACATGTACCTGCAATTTTCAGTACAATTCAGTCAATCAATATAATTCCATTAGTGTTAACCTTGAGATTTTTAATATTGTTCGGTAAAACTGTTTTGTTGGAAACTGAGCATTGAAAAAGTAGTTTACTTGTGGACTGCAGATACATCTGCGTCAAGAGGAGCCACTTTCTCCTCGGGGGAATTGACCATCAACCCCGTTACATCCAGAGCGTGGTACGCAGGAGGGCCACCCGCCGCCATCAGGGTCTGTGGTACGTACACGTTACTTGGAGCCATGTCTAAAAACAAATTACACGAACATTTAAAAGTTGAGTGCTCGTTGTAGCTTAAATTTTAAAAGTCATTTGAGATAATTGTAAGTTCAAAAGGCCAGAATCTACTAATGTTCTTACCAGATGTGGGATAGGCAGCCACAAACGGTCCATCCAGCGGCTTCTTCTCTTCGTCTTGGCCCTCTGGTATTATAGTCGGAACAACTACGGCATATGAGTTCAGCTGTTCTGGTGTCACCTTTTAAAAGTAAAATATATATGATAGATCTCTAACTATACTTATTTACAAGAACACCTTCTCAAAGTGCATCTGTAAAGTACAACCAACTCTCCAACGTCTGTGCCCAAATCTGTTGTAGTCAATTATGTTCTGAATGCTGTGTAAATTTCTTTTATACATCCTTTTAATTTCATTACGCGTTTCATATTCCTTGTGAGCGGAATACAATTAGTCACCTTCTTTTCGCCACTCGCAGTTTTCTTGCAGCAGTTAAAGTAGCAACGCCTGAATAAGATGACGGCCATCAGGATTGCGGCGGCGAGCGCCGGCCAGAACCAGGCGTGCTTCATGCAATGCCTGTGTTTGTCGTGGGGATTACGCAACAGAGCGACACCAGGATAGTCCGTATGGACGTAACACTTGAACTGAAAAAAAAACACCAGAAATGTCATCGATGCAAATAAAAGATATATCTTCAGGTATCAGTCATCAGTATTTCATTAAAAGTTGGAAGCTAGTTTCTGCTGATTTATCATTCATGACTTTGGCAGTTCATGTGAAGCTCTTTAAGAATCCATGGGTAGGGATTTGGCTTGTTAACTGATGAGTAAATGGCCCATCTTATGTTCATCAATGAGAGGGAATTCTTCGATATATTATGTTAAAGTGCTTGATCAGTACCTCCTCGTCCTCATTAATTTTCTCACGCAGTTCCATCATCTCATCATCAACTTCCTGTTTGTTTTCTTCGTAATTTTCTGATTCACAAGCTGCATAATAGCACTGGAAGTAAAGGAAATATTAAATCAAAATAAAATGTTAGTCCAAATGTACAAACTCAGCAAGTATTTTGTTACCACGAATTGCCAGGAAAGGCTTTTGTTTCATTTGAGTTTTTCATGATAAGCAATTAATTCTACTGGATCTGCCAGATCTGGAAGTTTTTGTATCGATCGAATATTATTTTTAGGACAAATGTTCTAGCAATGGTTGATCATCTTAAATAGCCTTTACTTTTACATTTTATACTACAATAAATCCTAAAAATTACATTTTATGTCTGACAGATCTGACACATTTGACAGTTTTGATTGCAGTGAAACCCCCAACGGATGATATTCAGCATAACATGGACTTGTGGATGAACACTGAGATGAGGAGCAGCATTGAATCTCTTATATATTAGAAATAGCCAAAAAAGAAATGGACAGGTTGTTGTTTTTTTTTCTTTAGGACTGAACCTTGATGAACAATTCCTCACATGACTCAGTTATTATACACGGTCTGACGAGCATCAATGTGCACTAAGTCGTGTTTGCGGTGGTTGTCACAACTGAGTTAACTTAACATGAATGGGAAGAGATCATATGACAGTATTTCATAACAGAAATCATGGTAAGATATTTCACATTTATGAAGTGAACAATTTAATTAAAATTTAGAGTATCAATGACGCTTCCCTAAAATACAATCATTTGCAGTAATTCAATTCACCTACTAAACAAAGTGGCAGATCCCGGTTGAATGAGAGGGGAACAACGTTTATGTACAAATGTACATTCTAAATCTATCTAAATCACTTAAATGCAATATGAATATGTAAGAATAATGCATTCACATTAGCATTCCTGCAACAATCAGAGTAGCAAATCAACAGCTGAACTTTCCATAATGTGAAATTTCTTGGGATGTAGCAAAAATTATAAACATTGCGGTAATAAAACTTTACTTTTCTTTCTCAACTAAGGAAGCTTTAGCAAATGTTTGTAATTCTTAATATTCGACAATATTAGAATACAAGACACCTATCAATAGAACGATATTGTTCGACCGATCCTGAATCTGTTCACAGAGTACTTGTGACAAATGGTTCTTCACAGGCTTCAGCATATCTCTCAAGATATATTGCTAAATAGTGTTACGAAACTTATATAATTCCAATTCACACTGACCTGTGGGAAGAGCTCAGCCATGTCTATGTCCTTATGAAGCATTACGGGCTCATTATACTCGTCCCCGCTGTCGTCCTGCCACTGTACACTAACGTACATACACGGTGACATGTGTCCTGTTCCCGTTCCAAAGAAGCCCGTATCCATATCCGTGAGTCCGGACGGTGGTCTGTGGTGTCCGTGATGACCTCCATGATGGCCTCCGTGATGACCTCCGTGGTGACCTCCATGATGACCCCGGCGATCTACATCAATAAAGATCAAACTGACATGATTATCAAACAAAATAGAACGGGATATTCAGTAGCGACGTATTGAAATAAAGAATGTGCTTTTTCCTCTTTTTTTTGGCAAAATTGCTTGTTTCCAAATTCATGTTAATATAATTAGGTCAAAGGTAAAATATTGCCAACGGTTAACTTAAAAATGTTTTGTCTGAAAGCATTGCCAATTCTAATGTTCTGATGCGGAATGATTTTTTCCAATAAACTTAAATTAAATTAATTTATGGCTGTGTTAATTCAAAACTATGGCAATTCACAGGCTATATTCAAAAATCAAAGCTGTGCCTATTCCAATATAAATTTTAATACATAAGATAATGGTCAAATCATCAATTGAAAGACGTTTCATTTCCTGTTGTGTTGAACTTGGATATATATATCTTTAGCAATATTCTTAAGTAGAGGTTCTACCCGTTGTGTTGGCAAAATGTCACTGGGACTGAGTTCAGATTGGTAGGGGTCATCTTCAGCAAGAAATTGTTTTTCTGTGCCATGCTTTGAAATGGGTACTGGAATGAGAGACTTGGACATAAAACTTTAAATGTAAATATCTTGGATACAATTGCTGGAGATGATAAGCTATCACAACATTGCGAGACCACTTACATACAAGTACCATCTATCCCCTCCCTTTCAATAGTACTCATATTTTCATTTTAGTGCTTCAAAATGAGTCCCAAATCAAGAAGTTCAGAGCTAGTAAAATTTTCATTTTACCTTCATATGAAAGTTGTCAACAACATTGAAACATTTAACCAAACTTACGACATTTCAACACAATGAATGGTGTTAACATTTTAATTCTAATTCAAATGTCTTTTATCATAATTCAAGATAATAAATCAAAGTACTACATAAATTAAACTTATAAATTTAAGTAGCACCTTGTTTGAAGTGATTATTTGATTAAAAATATTTTGAAGTACTGTATGAAACTTTGAGTTAATGTGAATCTAAAAATCAGATTATTGGAACAAAACTGCCTCGGAGGAACAGTTTCGAACAAACCGTGGGCAATCTGTACTTAAGAAGTTCTTATATTTTCGTGTGCAGTGTCTGAGCTGCCAAATTTTCATGTTCAGTATGTTTTTTTCTCTATTTAGAGTAGATCCATATTCTCTTTAATATCATGAGTGATAATCAATCTTGCTCTTTTGTTGTTGATCTGAAGTAAACATAAAACACTATACGTACTTAACTGAATCACGATTTGATATTTGGCGGGGGAATTTCAATCTTGAAAATGAGATTTGTGTAAATTGAACTCCAAGTACTGAACAGTGAAAACTAAAATGAAAAGCAAGCCTGTCATCTGAAATTTGATGAAACACAAGGCATAAATTCACACACTCAGTTTTGCAAGTAACAAGCACAAAAGAAAAATAATTACGCTCAAGAGGTACCATGTGGTGAATCCTAACATCATAGCCAATTCCCTGAGTAACTTTTGTGAAACTATGTCTGTGCAAAACACAAAATATCCTATCTATTGTGAAAAGTAAAACAAGAATCTTTTACTTTCACAAAAATTAGCCACAGTGCAATGACATGCCTGTTTTGTCAACAGAGCTCTTAGGGGGAAATACTGGGAAGTACAAACTTTCCTATGTAACTCTATTCTCACTGGCTTAGCATTTAACTGCCCAGTGAGAGATTTGCTTTGTCCATGGCACTGGTTCAGCATAGGCTTCAATGTTATTCGAAATTAAACAAAGCAATTTATGGGTTTACCATAATCTTCGCACAGATCAATACGCACTCGAAGGTACCATGTGTTAAACATTGATGTCAAGCTTCAAACTATTTTTATTGAAATGTGCGAGAAAATAAAACAAACTGCCCAGTGTGTGAAAACTGCTGAGATCAAGGTTATTTAGAAACTTAATGTTGCACGCTTTGGTCTAAACATCACAAAAAACGGAAAGCAAATGGTTTTTACACAAAGAAAAAAACTAAAGTTCTTTGTAATTCAATAGATCTATGTTGAGTACCTCCATGGCTTCCAGAAGAAAGCCCACCGTTGCGAAATCTGTTCGCTTGCCTTCGATTCCAAGGTTCCATGCCTTGTACAATGCAATAAACAATAACATTTATTGCATGGAAAATTATACGCGGCCTGCAAGGCCCTGCATTCCTGGTAAATTAGTCAATTTTAATTGTCTTTTGTGAAAGTTATCTGTTAGTAAGTTCTGTAATCAACACAGTGAAGGCAGTTGCTTGCGCAAGGAAAGAATCTATTGGTAAGATGATGCCGGAGGATATCTTTACAAGAAGATCTTTAAAAGATCTTTACAATTAGTCATTCAGTCCTTCAGATTAAACTACTAGTTAGATCTAAGTTCAAGTGAAACTAACCGTCATCCCATCCTCCGTTGCTTTCTTCGCTCTCAGCCCACCCTATGGAAGAATAGATTTTAAATGTATTTGTATTATTACAAACTAGATCTACATGTTTGGAAAATATAAAGAAAATCCCTGTAAACATAGATGCTAATACTGGCTAATTACAAACACAATTCAATTGTATTCTTTGTGTGGGTCAGGAAAATGTTGCCCATTTATCGTATCAGAAATAATCCTTATTTTTGTGACTACTTAATTAACAGCCAATGTCGTGAGTTTTGTGAAGGAATATAAAAATGACGTGATATTTTTACATTGAAAAGGTTAATTAATAACCAAATATTTATATTTTTTAATAATTCTTTTTACATTTCTGATTTAAAATGTTACATCACCTGGTTCTGCTATTGGAAATTCAAACGGCATGGCTTGATAATCTAAAAATAATAGAATTTATACTTTATTTAAAACATTAATTAATGACCTTAGATATTCTTTTTTTTAAATTAGCAAAAATGTTGCATTACCTGGCTGTTCTATGGGATCTTCCAGAGGTATGGCGCCACTGTCTAAAACAATAGGACAGTACAGGTTAAGAGGGAAAGGGGCACACAGGTGAATATCATTGACTAACCTATTGTGGTCACTCTCTCTAAATTTTGAAACTGTGGATGGATTTTTTTCTTGAAGCCCTTTGAAAGTTATTACCTGGGAACAGGTTGGGAACCAGGGTTTGTACACGCTGCAGGATATCGGGATGTTCCTCTCGCAGGGTGTTGAGAAACTGTTCACCCCATGCCTCATTCTCCATCACCAGTCGCTCCACCATGTCAGGAAGCTGTTGACACATACCCTCAATCATATCCAAGTCGTGGTCGAAAAGAAACTCAAGTATTTCTAAAATAAGAAAGAAAAGATTTATTTACGAACAGCTTTGATATTTCAATATTATTATAGTACAGAACCTAAATTTAACATTCTTAAATACTGCTTCCACATGTGTGTATGTCTTCAAGTGATGTGTGAAGTGATTAATCTAAACAAAGTACTGACGGGGTATCCCAGGATGGATGCAATAAGTCCTCGCTATGGTAACAATGCTGTTAATAATAGTAAACTCAGTTTTGCCAACAAAGTTTTCCTCAAGTTCTCCACATTATCAAAAGTTCTATGACGAAAATATTTGCGCATAACATTCCAACTACCTGGATTTTGATCCAGAAGTCCATTCATAAGATCAGGGTTTTCCATGAGTTGAGCCAGAAGTTCATGAGTACCATCGCCAAGCGATTCTAGCCATTCCCGCATAGATTCCAAGTTATCACCAAGCATTCGAGACATTTGGTTAAGAAGATCCTGATATTCATCAAACGGAAACAAGTGAAAGTACAAATGTGTAAGATACAGTTAGCAGCAAAACAAAGTGTTCAGGCATTGATATTTTCCAGGTCAACAGAAATTTATTTATGAAGAATGAAAAAAATGTTGACAATAAAAGACAGTAAAACATTCCTTTACCTTGTCACCAAGCTGTTCCTGAATATTATTTATCCATTCCGGGAGGCCATTGTCGACCATGGATGGTTCCTCTAACAACAGAAATTACAGGTACAAATTGCTTTTCTCCAACAAGAAGTTGAAATATTGAAGTAAATTAGAAGGTATATGGTTTGCAAAGCTAAATATCGGTTATACTAACCGGGGTGTGGCAATATACCAGCATCACACCACTCTCCCGTGTCAGTGTGGTCACATGGAATCTGTTATGATGTAAAAAATTAGTGTAAATACTCAATTCGTCTTTGCATGTCCATAAAAATACAAAGTGCCAAGTACTATTACAAAATTAAAGGAGAAATCAGGATGTGTTGAATTCAGGGATGACATCATTAAATATGTTGTCAGCTGTTGTCAGAAGTTCATAATCTAATTTAGTTCAAAATTCCTGAAGTTGGCATAAATGGTATTTCTGTACAACTTGTAATGTAAATCATTTGCAGGTAGTGGCCAATCAAATTATTTCAGATGAAATTTTGGATTTCTCAACAGTATTCTGAATTAAAAATGATGTCACTGGTGACTATTTCTAATTTGTTCTGAAATTTAACCAATACAAAAATACCAATAATGCCAACTTTGGGAGTTTCGAAAAACCTCCAAGAGATCAAGTCAATTTACCGTATCATATGTCGGCATCATGTTATCTATTTTACACCTCACTCTTCTGTAACCATCACGTGGCATACGCTGTTCGTCAAAATCTGGTTCTTCACTTGAATGAGATTCAGAATCTGATCTGGACCAGGAGTGGGAATCAGAGCTGGAAGAACTGTGCCCATGTCTCTCTCTACCGTGGTGTTTCACTGAAGGAAACCCATAAATCATGACGACTTCAGGGAATAGGATGATGCTCAAATTATGGGCTTCGGCAGGTTTCGCAAATAAATATGTTCACTTCGCGACTGCTGTCATTATGGATGTAGAGTATTTTAAAATCATTCACACCTTAATTCGACACTGTTAATTTCTTCGCACCCTTACTTTAGATTTATTATTTATTACATATTCCACGTCGCATCATTGCAGTGTAAGACAAAAATTCTTAAAATTACCATGAAACACTACTCCAAGTGTAATTGATGTGACAACAAGAAGAGCGACCAACACCAAGAGGCACGTGTCCACCTATAAAATAAGAACAATTACAGCACATTAGGTTCTGGGTGGATATCTTGATTATTTCAAACAATTATTTTCGGTCAAAATCCAAGAAAACTTGTAAAATTCTGTCCTTAAGATTGAACATGCATTCATCGTTCAAAATTGTCTGCGTCATGATTTTTGTATCATTTTGTTGTCTGTAGTTTGATATTATAAGGACTGTATGGCCATGCAATACCAGGTTTGGGCCCTACCGCTGATTGAAAAGGTGCTTATGATGCCTAGAAGTCTGGAGGAGTTGTATCACAGGTGAATCTGAGGAGCGAAAGGATCCACCCTGACTTTGAGACTCGGTTTAGACGTCACCAGAAATCCCAAACAGAGGTACTGGTGACCTCACATCAAAAGGAATTATTTTCTTAGAACACTTTTTGAAAAAAGGCCTTTTTGAAATAACAATTCACGAATCTAAGTAAAGTTGAAATTGTTAAAATAGTCAATAATCTAAGACGTGTTTGGTCCTTTGCCAGAATTAGCAGTATGACTGGGCACTTTTCAGTAAATTTGCATACATAGCACAAGCAAGTTGACGTAAACATCCAGGTTGCTCAGCGTAATGTTTACGGAGGGATCAATATCTGGAGATCCCTCTGCATGACAAATTAAATGATCTTTCTATTGAAGAGTAAACAATATGCTTTGTTGTGTACTGATACAGTATTGATCTTTGAACCTTTTTTTCATTCAATAATGTCCTCAGAGAATAAACTAACGTCTTATTGCTCTAAACTTCAGAGGTAGAGTTGCCAACTTGAGAATAAATTAAACTTAAATTCACCTGTATTATAATCTACAAATTACTTATAATCCAATTCATCTCACCAGTAGAAAAGATCGAGTTGCCATTGAAGTGCACGAGGAATCTTTCTATCATTTCCAAAGCAAATCTCAGTAGATCTAGATTCATTGTGCGCGATTTTAAAGACACTGAACGTTTCCAGAAATGCGTAACTCGAAACGCATAAAAGCAAAGGAAGAAACCTTACTGCTTATAATATCAGTCAGGACTTAATTTGTCAGAAGAGGTGTTAGCCCTTGTCATATTTTGATTCATTTCAATGAGATTTAGACCCGTTATATCAAATTTTGTAAAATTAGATTAATCACAGACAGAATTTAATGGCTCATAGTTAGTGAAACTCGTTGGAAATCATTTTTCTGAATGGTCAATCAGAATTCAGCGATTATTTTGAGTTTTCAATTACAAAAAGACATGACTCTGAAAACATTAGCCCATTAACTGTAATGTGGTATGAATTACTAATTTCATTACTTAAATTAGAATTTGTTGATTTTCCTACAGGGTGTTGTTGCATATCCATGAACCATACATGAATTTTAGATTGGTGTTCTTGAAGGGAGATTTCCCATATTTTGTTCAAGTATCAAGAGGGCATGGCCAAAACCTTGAAGGTGACTGTTCAAGTCCCCAGAGAACAAAATCATTTGTTGTTGCCACATTATTAATTTTCATAAATTGATTGTTTCAATTTTGTCTCAAATATTTTATAATAGTTATTTATTTCTTTTGGGAAACTGTATAACGAATGATGTCAGTGGATGAAGATATGAAGATATGACATTAGTGGATGAAGCCCCAACTAAATGTATTCAAATATGGTGACTGGAGAACCCAATTTGATGAGACACCCATTACCTGGGGTTCAAGAAGGCCTTTTAACAATAAAGTCACCCAACTCTGAAGTTTAAATTATCAATGAGAACTTGTTATTTTCAGGGGAGGGTGAAACATCCTAGCCAAATCTAAAATTCACGTTGTCCATGACAAGTTTTAATTCATTACTAGAAATGAACGTGAAGTTTGGTATCCAATCATATTCACGGACACTAATAGCAATGCTATTTTATTCATAGACACCCTGACAATGCCTGGAAGAACAATACTGATTGGTCAATTGCGACGCCATATTTCATGTTCATTTCTAGTAATATTGAATTAGTGGGCTAAACCATCCAATCCACCGGGTATGACCACCGAAGTATGTTTTCTCCAGTACAATATTTTGTTTTTTGTTTTTTTTTGTTTTTTTATTACTTGATATAGCGCCAAGTGAACTTAAGCGTTATCTATGGCGCTTTACATGTTACACACTAATGCTCAGGCATCCAACTATTGTGTCATTCCGTCTTGAGGGGGAGCCACCCCATCTCAGATCAACTCCCTGGGGAGCATACAGGACTACCTCCTTATGTGGGGTAGAGCCTCATTTACCTTTCTTGCCTTATGAGCTTACATTATTTTTACACAATATATATGATATACACGATAGAAGTATGGTGGTTGGACATGTTATGGTCTAGTATCGTGTTTCACAAGATGTGCTAGGCCACAAAAATGTATCATAGGGATCAAATATAAATGCCACCATCTGTACAAGTCGCAAAATCAAAAATTCAAAATTGTAAACCAAAGTTTCACATGAATCAGTTAATCACTGTGCAATCAAATTGAACATAATCTAATCACAAATTTTGGTCAATTTGTACACAACTGCATTTGACAAGTGAAATCGATCAGCTTTAAACAATGTACAAAAATTATCAGGCAAACATCTGCCCTAATATGCTTAAACGTAATAGATTTCTAATCTATTTGAAAAAAAACTTACATTTTAGCACTAACTGATACAATAAATTGAGCTATCTAGCTAGAAGTAACTTTGATCTCGTGTGATTTCTCGAGTTTTTTCTGCATAATTGGTTAACAATAAACTTTAACGCGTTTGCTTCTAAAAATTTGACCAGCTAAAAGAAAAGCTTCAAGACACCCAGCATATCAGATTCACCCTGAATAGAGTTCAGAAAATACTTACACTTTTTTAGGAAGTCAGAAAATTCTGACCAAAGTTTTATAATGGTCGTCTATGAGAATTTTTTTTTTAGTTTTTGA
>JBCAUG010710960.1:0-13260 GCA_038406175.1 Haplosyllis leylae
GACTTGATAAAAAGGGGGGGGGGGGGGGCTTCGACTGTGTAATACCAAATTTGTTTGGAGAGAGGTCCAAAGTGGGATTTTGGATACTCTCCGATCAAGACAACGTGTCACAATATTTAGCTAAAAATATTTTACGTCCACTTACAGTACCTCTGCAAATCAATGTAGTAACAAGAAAGTCCTACTGTGTGAACGTAAGTGATATACCGCCCGCTGCATAACACGTGCTCGCTCTCCTGTCCTATCCTGGGGGGTACCCCAGTCCTGGCCAGGGGGAGGGGTACCCCCCCCCCCCGGACAGACGGTCACGCCTGTGAAAACATTACCTTCCCGTCGTACTACGTACGCGGGCGGTAAATATTAATTAAATATGTGAAAATGCCCTTAAGCAACCGCACTTATTGTTTTTGAATGTTGTGTATTTTCAGATAAGTTGTCGTGGTGGAGAGTCCGCAGCCTGTTGTCTATCTGCGCGCGCACGTAGTGGCAGAACGTTTACGATCATCAGTGAAACGCCTGAAAGTTCGGCTCGCTGGTTGCGTATCGTTTTATCGTCGGTATCACTGTCTGCCTGCCTTGTACAGTCTATAAAAACACCGCGTTGGACGTGAAGTACTTGCATTGTGTCGACAACCTTTTTGGAAGAAAGGAGAATTTAATTTGAAGACTCTCGTGCTTGTTCCAAGAAGTGGAGAAAAACTTTTTAAAAATCATCCGGAGTTCATTTGTCCGAAGCATACATAGTCCTGCAGACTAGGTGAAAAAGACCCCGCAGATATATGTCATTGGCAACAAAGTTGCAAAATTGTATCATTTTTGAAATCAATTGAATCCAAATTTAAACATCATTACGAGAAGTCTCAACATCCTGACGGAATCTGCAGAGTGTTGTCAGCTGTGAGAACGTGAGTGAAGAACTAGTGCGCCTCTGATTTATGTATCTATTGGTGAATGTCACCGGGAACTGTTGTACATTCTTCATCATAGTTCATAGACTTATTTGACAATATATTCACATATTGATATTGATCAAATTCATTTTGTAAATATTTTGGCTCATACTGTTTGTGTGTACAAAATTTCCTGTACATAATTTCATGCAAAAATAATTTATTAAGTTATTTATTTCTGCCGTTTACTTGAAAATTGAAAGAGTCACTTTGACAAACTGTCAATAAGGAAAAAAGTAATTTCTGTGAGGAAACGACGACCTGAAGTCAAGTGCTATTGAATTGCTGGACTAGAAAGTGAAAAAACAAAGAAGGAAACTTATTTGTATGTAAAGTGAGACAAAAACAATCTTGGAAGTGCCACTGTCTTGAACGTATTTAAACACAGAAACTGGACATTGCGAAGAACATTTGTCGCTATCGCTTTTGCGAACTGTAGTAAGTCAACACCCAAAGCATTGCTGTGGTGATCGCGCACCTGAAAAAAAAAATCCTCGCAAATTCACTTGACTGAGAAGAGTTTGCGAACAGAAGTCAGCCGAAATCAATTGCTGCAAAATACTGAAACAAAAACAACTTCTATT
Organism: Haplosyllis leylae; assembly: GCA_038406175.1. Classification (NCBI taxonomy): domain Eukaryota; kingdom Metazoa; phylum Annelida; class Polychaeta; order Phyllodocida; family Syllidae; genus Haplosyllis; species Haplosyllis leylae. Next base: position 1,535 of record JBCAUG010710960.1, read on the forward strand.
GTGGTGAAAGGGATTTTCCTCCTCTTGTTGTGGTAAAAGTCCCTGAACAGCGACAATGGTGGACATCCCGTCGGATCAGATCTGGATGATCGTGGTGGGGTTCCTCATCGCATTTATTCTCGCCTTCGGAATCGGTGCGAACGACGTCGCCAATTCATTCGGAACGTCCGTCGGTGCTAAGGTAGGTTCACAGTATTCTTTTTTCTTGTTCACTTGCAGGGTCATTTACACTAAAAACAACTAGCAAGTTTTCATGTTCACATTCGCTTTTGACACTAAAGTCATCCTTTGGTTCCTCCATTTACGCAGCCATTTACATTCACAAAGCCATTTACATAGCGAACCCCAAAAAGCGATGTAAACATTCACAAAGCCACTTGCAAAGCGAACCCTAGAAAGCGATGTCGTGAACAAATGGGTTCTGTGTATTTTCATTTAGATCAACCGCAAAATCAGCGATAATTTCCACGGTACAATTTGATTAAATTTATGACCAGACTTGAAAACAACAAACCTGTGGTCATTACGTCAGATGTAGCAATTTTTATGACAGCGGGTATTGTATTGACGGGAGTCAAAACAGATAATGAAATTGTGACAGTAACAATTTGGATATCAACAGGTTGTACTTTTTGTGTTGCAAACTCAAAGCAGTGTCTGATTACACCGTAATGTTGCAGTTACTTAATAACATTAACTGTTTATTGCTCAAATAGTGCGGTGACCTGAGCTAATACGTTGTAGCCTGTCAAGTACAACACAACTTAATTGCGTGGAAAGATAATAATCAGAGACAGGTAGCTTTACAATCGAAAGAATAGACAAGCACAACAACTAATTGTTTGAAGATATGGCCGTTAAAGAAAGATGACCGCACAATGCAGAAGATTAGCAAGGCGTTATTCTCATACGTCTACCTTTTCTTTCCGGTGTTGATGGCCATAGTTGTAAATAATGTGAATTTCATAGGAGAAAGGCGCATTTAAGTGGTAATAAATTGAGCAAACGTACGCAGTCTTACTGGGCAGATGGTCGTAAAAATCAAGTTTGTGCCAAATGATAAGTTTTCAGTCCTTCAAATTCAAATCAAGAGAAATCAAACGAAGAATCTTGTCACAGTTATAACTAGGTGGGGGCGAGAGATTGGCGTCAAACGGTGTTAAGCTTTCAAATTGGTCCCAGCTGGTTTAATTTGACGTCAGAAATCACTGGCCTAACTGATATGTATCCGTTACCTGGGCAACCAGGTTATATAGCAAAGCTTGTTAGAAAACCCTACAATAGATATGTATTAATGTTATAATAGGAACCCTGTATCATCATTGTTTGATTGATGGACATGCTATTTCAATTACTGTCTCACAAAGAATTGTATTGAAACATGTACCAAGCCAACGAAATATTCATTGGAACTTTTTTTTAACAGTCAAGTATTGTGCAAGAATTTGTTTGCCACACAAGAGGTCACTGCCCACTAGAAAGGTAAATTGTAATGGGCTAGGGATATGCTATCAATTTTTCAGACCTTTTAAGAGAGTCACAAGTGCCTACTCAGCAAAACTGTTTCCTGATCTTTATTTTATAGAACAAAAAACGACCTGAAATACGATCCCTTAATAGTATGTGCGTGTTTATCTTTCAAGTGCTTTTACATTCTCTGAGAACGAGTACCTAATGCCGATTAAACGTCCGGTCATTAGTGACAAACGTGTTCTGCATATGTGACTTGAAGTCGTATGTGTATTGCTGCTACAGCAACTGAGTACAGTGCGAGAATGTTGTGACTGTAAAAGGCAGGTGACTTCCCAATAGGGCGGCTGTAAAGTTCTACTATCTACTGTTTTCAGAAACGCGGCCACAGATATTGGTTTGGTACATTGTGTTTTCTGAAAATGAGGCTAAAATGTTGTTTCCTTTTGGCAACAAGTAATAAATGTATTATTTGCAGCCAGGAGAGGTTTAATTTCACTTCACAATGCATTTAACAAATTGGTTTGTAATACACTTTATCCCACACAGGGGTGCAATCCCTTGTTTCTATTGGACCTTACCAGAAAGATATCTTGTTGTACACCTTACTAAAAGTAATTATATATACAGAGCAGGGTGTACAACTAAATTTAGTATTCGTACAGTGGTGTACATTTTTGGTGTGTCAGCCATTATGTGTTACTATGGTGATTTGCAAGAGTCCTTCTCATTGGCTGTGTAGTATCATTTGTTTTGGCACAGTGAAGATCATTTCTTTATGGGGTGTGAGATAAAACCATAACACAGATTTGAGGTCAGGGTGTACAGGGAATACTCCCCTCTAGGGGCTGTACACCCCTTTCCCTTCAGGCTCGGGGTGTACAGCCCCTGTCAGGGAGTATTCCCTGTGCACCCCTCCTCAAATCTGTGTAATGGTATAGTACACCTTCGAACAGAATACAATCACATTTTGAGAGTGATGTGAAACTTTATATTGATCAACCAATCAGAGCACACCCACCTTTTGAGAGAGTGGTGGTACAGTTTCCTTTGCTATGGATTTACTGTTCCCCACTCTTAATTCCTGTGCGTTGGTACAATACACTGTGTTAAAACTTGACTGCAAACTTTTTGGGTACATTGTGTTGTCCAGAAACGCAGCTAATTTTTTTTTCTGACACTAAGTAATAAATTTGTAATTTACAACCAAAAGAGAGGCTTTTTGAAGAGGTTCTTCTTTCACTGTGCTGTACAAAAACTCGGCTACAAATATTGTTTTGATACAGTGTTGTCCAGAAACTCGGCTAAAATGCTGGGTTTTTTTGGCAATAAGTAATAAATATGGTATTTACAGCTACATTAGTGGCATTTTAAGAAAAGTGTAATATTTTATCTCCTATGATCTGTGGGTTTATCAAGTCTAGTGACTGTATTCAGAAGTTAAAGTCTCCTCACAGATGCATACTTAGTACTAAGTATTTCGTTTTAATATATTAATATTTTGCATTTATTTTCCAATATTTTACTTTAAATTAAAAAAAAATATAAATATGGATTATACTTTAAGTTACTTGAAGAAATTTGGTTAGGTGCTGGTCAGTAAACTATAAATATCGAATACTTTGGTCAAATGAGCTCATGTTCACTGGACATATTTTCCCAAGTACTTTACAACACCGCCAATTGGACATGATGGGATTTACATTTTTTCAGACCAATGCATTTTTTTCGGACCAAGTTCGCCTTTTGCCGGTTAAAAAAAACCGTTCAGTCACAAGTGACACTCATGCAGTGTTTATGTACTTACGTCCATATGTGTATACTTCCTGATAAGTATAAATGTTGAGCTTTAGTTAGTGTTCAATTAAAAATTTATTTTCCTATGTACTCTGCAACACCGCCTATCCGATATAAGGGGTTTTACATTTTTTTCGGACCAATACATTTTTTCGGACCAAGTTCGCCTTTTGCCGGTTAAAAAAAAAAAACTTCAGTCACAAGTGACACTCGTGCAGTGTGTATGTACTTACATACGTATATGTATACCTCCTGATAAATGTAAACATTGAGTTTTATTTAGTGTTCAATCAAAACCGTCTAGTAGATGCCGCATCGTGAAGTAGCTAATAAATCGGCAGTTTGACGATTTGAGAATCGTCTGAAGTACTGACATTTAAACGAAGTGACGTTTTGATATCATTGGTAGATTTATAACAGTTCATTGAATCAGGATTGCCTTAATTTTGTTTCGCTCGGATCGGATAGAATCAATCGTTTTCGATTGGATTTTGTGCTTTAGTCTTGTTTAGTCTCCCCACGGAAACTATCTGTGATGCACTCACCCTGGCTGGGTGGAGAAAAATCTTGTCAAAATTTTGTAGTTCACCCAAATTCTCACCAAATGTCAGCACCAAAGTTGCCCCCCACCCCACCACCAGACATAGGGGAAATTGGGTTTTTAGCATTTTTTGACTCAGGAACAAAAGTTGGCACTTGACCATCAACCCCCTCCCTCCGAACCCCCCTCCCCCGGAAATAGGGAAATCTTGGGTTGTTAGCAGATTTAAACTCAGGAGAGGTGCATACAACGTGCGGAGACTTATTTGGCCTTTAGGGTCAATTTTCACCCTAAGCACGGCGAAAGGGAAAGCGACATTGTTTCGAACACATCAAAATTCAGTTTGTTCAACAAAATAATTGGTTTGAGAAAAAAACCAAATCTAACAGGAGACTAAAACCTTGTTCACATTCAGAGAAAGAAAGTCTGGTCAGAATGACAACATCAAATATTTGTAACGACTGAAATTTTCACCAGCTTAGTACAGTCGAAACTCCTTTTCGCTCACCTCCCTTTTCGGGTCGTATAATTTGGTGACGCGTCATTGCGATTCATTACTCTCATTTTCCTTTTTGGCGACCATCCTCATTTCTTGGAAGGGAAACTTCTTGCAAAACAATTGACGGTAAAGAAGATTCTGCTGTAGTTAATTGAGTGTATGCTTGCAGTTAATCGATGTGAGCGGATAAATATCGTAACTTGCATGTCATTCTGAAAAGGTACTAACCGGTAACTCTTTAACTATCCAAGAAATTTAAACTCGATTAAATTGTAAAAAAGAACAACTAGTCCAAACTCTATTGGCAATCGATAGCTTCTAATATCAACAAATATCGAGTTTAACGCACCGTAACCTAATGCGTATGATGGGAATTACACGTATGAAATGACTCTCTGTAGATACGCAAATTGGACAACCAATTAGGCACATGGGGAAAGCTGTCATTAAAATATTACCTATCACCCCCTAAAAAGTTGTATTACCATCCATATTGGACAAGTAAATCAGATAAATTTAATAAAAACTCATTAAAATACTATAAGAAAAAGAAGAAAAACAGTGCTGCGTTATCAAACGACTAAAGAAAAATTACCCACTCAGAATAATACAGATATTTGCATGTTTAATCATACAAACTCTATAACGTAAAACTGGCATCCAACGGTCACCAAAAACAATTGGGTACAACGAGGATATCATTTCAAAAACCAATTTCTTGCTAACAAAATCTCGGTTAATTCTGTAGGTCAATTACAGGTTATTTCTAAATGATGTAAACAGACATCATAGTTTTCACTGAATTTAATTTTGGTACGTTGTGTTAGAAAAAGGGGGATGTCGCTCAAAGAAGACTTCCCCCCAAATGTCAGATTGTTAGAAGTTATTATCATAGAATTTATTTAATGTATTGTTTCTATTTTCAGGTACTGACTCTACGACAGGCGTGCGTTCTGGCTTCCATCTTCGAGACTCTCGGAGCCATATTATTAGGTAAGGGTCGTCCACACATTAAAGCTTAATGCTGAAATACCATTGGATAGAAACTGATTTGTAATCAAATCTTAATGGTGATACTATTAGGCTCATCACATTGAGGTGTAATGCTCATTGAACGGCAGAATAGAGCACTCAGACAATTTGTTCTTTTTGAAGTGTATTTTTCCCAATGGAATCTTGAGAACGCATTTCTTTACATTTACAAATTGTTTAACACACCAATTCAATCAATGCTACTGATCAAAGCTGTTTAATGTACCAGTGCAACTGACATTATATCTTTGGTTTAAAAAAAACAACCCAAAAACAAAAACTAAATAGCAACAGATACATAATCTTCTTCAGTGCATTTCCGAATGGCTGGACGAAATTTTTGTCGAATTTCGTTTGTCTTGTATTTAGTTCAGATTTAACTAAAATTCAAGGGTAACCTTAATCAGGAAACCTTTCAGTAAACGTTTTTTAGACGTTTGAAATTTATTGAAACCAATTTTATGTGGGACCACTAATACCCCTATTTCGGACACCAACCTTTAGCTTTGAAATCAGGGCATTTTTGTTCATCTGTATTGCTACTCCTGCACACGACTTGGATTTCCAGCTGGGAAACGTTAGTCTTAACCGTTTTTCCGTGTTATTGTTTGTAGGCGCGAAAGTGTCGGATACGATACGGAAAGGGATCGTGGACATCGCGCCGTACGAGAACAACACGGAACTGCTCATGGTCGGAAACGTTGCGGCGTTGTCAGGTGAGTGTCTACCAGCGTCGTCGTCATCATCATTACCATTTTCATAATTATCATCGTCAGTGTCATTGTTGTCTTCGGCATAGTTTTCATTTTCGTCATTGTCATCACCATCACTGTCGTGGACATTTTGACCTGTATTCTTCTCGCGTTTGTGTGTTCAAATATGTTCCTCCTTCCCCTCTATTGATTCTGCCTCCCCATCCTGTACGCCAATCTATTTTTCATTCTCATTACAATTTTCAGTTTTGTTCAGTGTGAATGCTCTACTGACGTGTGGATTTGAGTTTATTGCTTGCAGTCCTTGCACCTTGGTGCTGTGAGGAGATATACTTGTATTAACCGGAGCATGGTGTGTTATTGCCATATGGGATTTAGTGGGCTTCATTAAACTCTTGATTTATATCGTTGTTTATGTGTTAACAGGACACATCGTTATTCTAATTCGTGAGAATCGTGTCAATTGTTTCATCCTCTTGCTCTTTTTGCACCCGGACGGTGAAGTAAGTTTGGGAAATTTTAAAATGCATTCGAAAATTTTCAAAGCAAATATGGTAATTGATTGTTTTTAATAAGATTTTAAACGCCAATTGCCAACACATGGAGTTGTGTGAACAAAAAGTTCAACATGACTTGGCAATGTAGAAATGGAATACCATGTTAATATTTTTGCACACTCTGATTTGACCTGAGGAACAGCAGATTTAATTTGCTTTAATTTTGTCAATTAGAAGGTATTGTCTCGATGATTTCAAACATAAAGGAAAGGTGTTTACCGTTCAGTCTGTTTCTGACCATTTTGCCCCAAAATCTAAAAATGAGCAGTGAATTAATTTTCGCTAATTTTCCGTTCTAGGTTCATGCGTATGGCTAATGGCCGCCACCCTACTGCGCATGCCAGTCTCCGCAACTCACAGCATAGTTGGCGCCACCGTCGGATTCGCTCTGGTTGCCATGGGAACGAAAGGCATCAACTGGGGAAAACTCGCCATGATAAGTGAGTACAAGGAAAATTTGGGCACATTCACACTGAGCGAATGTCAAAACGATTTAGCAATCTTAATGGAGCATTTACACCGGAAGGCGACAGGCATCTTGGAAAAATTCAAACTTTGCGTTCGCTTTCCGACGGTGTGAATGAACCCTTTATTTTGCTTTTTCGATTCTTTAAAAGCGTCCGTATCTTGTTTCGCGAATACGGAGTCGCGGGACAGGCTGAGGGGGTGAGAATGAGGAGTTTTTGTACAGGACATGACGTTGTTGTATCAGTTTTGTTACTTTATTCGGTTGCTGAGATTTTCTTGCAAAAATATTTTCCTTACCTTGTAAAATGGTTTCCTTTGATGCTTTGTCCACAACCATACAACCAAACAAGCAAACAAACAAGTCTTGTGACTAAAACGGCTATCAGAAGTTTTCACATTCGATTAGATAAAACTTTTAGGCCATATCATAACAGTAACATCTCATCATCTTGATTTGAATGGCTAGTGTTAAAATAATGCTCGATGGTGTTACAAGAGGGTGATGATAGAGTTACCATGGTAATGGGAGAGAGTCACCGTCAGTTAATTATGTTTTATGAGTAGATTGATTTGCTGGTTCGACAGCACAGGACACTACGTTGTCGTAAAGCTGTATTTTGCCGCCTCGTTCTTCGAAGACGGTTTTGTTTTTCCAACCTTATTTACATGTCGGAAGGGCTCAGTTGCGCGAGGCGAAGCCGAAAATTGTATTTAATCGTTACAGTATGAAAAGCGAGTCAAATTTCCTTTGGAAAGCGAAGTAGAACATTTTATTCAACTTCGCTGCCACGCATTATGGCAAGCACGTCAGAGTTCTAGAAATATATCTGAAAGCGGTGCCGAATTCGCGATCGCTTGAGATGAAATTTTCACTTCGTATTTGAGTGTTGAGTCCCTATCTTTACAATTTAAATTGCAAAAAGCTCATATATTCGGCTATGTCGCTTCTGGTATTCCTTTTACGCCAGTGTGAATGGGCCTTAAGATCGGCCACGGAGTCGGAACTGGTTTAGGTGATGACCTAGACTTTGGATAAGTAACACGGCTGTTCAGAGCGGATTTTCCCGAAAGTATTAGTAAACTAATTTTTGACTCATCACTTATGGTCTCAGACTCTTGACAAACAATGAGACGAACTAAACTAAATAGTCTGGGTGAAAAACCTAATTGTATTGGTGCAGGTGAGCACTGTAAATGAACCCAGTCACCCGGCAAGTTCACGTGAAACATGCAATTTGATATCACCAGCTTTGGGATTGTTCATTGCCTAAAGAAGATTAAATATAAAATATTAAATACCAATTGAAGAGGTAAGTGACGTACCATAAGTAGATTAGGAAGAGAGATAAGGATAATCCAAAAAGAAAATAAGACAGATTGAAAAAAAAACACGAAATAAAATCCAAATTTAAAGCTTGATTTACGCCAAAAGCGAAACGAGGAAACATGAAACATATCAGAAAATGTTGACTTTACGACCACTCTTTTGAAAACCATATACCTTTTTCGACCAGTTTTTAAATTTCTTTCCCGTACATACTCAACGGTCCTGACATTTCCTACATGGCAATTCAAGCTCTTATTTATGGCCGCTTTTCAGTGGTACTGATGACGGCCGTAAATTGGAGGTTTTCCGTTTGCCTCATTCAAATGGATTCACATGTACTGCTTGGCCTGATTGGCCTGATGTCTGATTGCTACTATTAGGAACAGTGTCAGCTATCGAAGTAATGTCGCTCGTTGCTTTTCAGTTTTGTATCATCACTGAACATTGTTGTCGAATGCTATTGGTGCAAAGAAATCTGGTTGTTGTAACCGAACTCATACATGGAGTAAATGTTGCCAGCACATCCCAATACATTTTATATGTTGTTTACCTCCCAACAGTGTAGTGCATTATGCATTATTACATGTTTCTAAAATCAATTTAGCGTCCAAGGGGGCCTTGGCATAACAATTTCCATGCACTATTCGTCTTAAATGGCGGGTGAAGATCAAAGAATATGTCTAATTTCACATTCGCTTTTGCTTGTTATAAACAGTCCCTTTAGGTCTATTTACACTGAGCGAAAGTGAACGCGACAGTGAAACATTCTTTTGATCTTTGCCGACACCAATCGTGAATAGTGTTTTGAATTTTCCTAGAACCCACGTGAAAAGGGCGTCGCATTCGCGCTCGTTCAGTATGAATGCCCTTCTTACTGCTCTTCCTGCATTTGCCTGCATTATCCTACTGATTACACAGAAGGAACTGCCGTAGACAGCGATGCGCTGTCTGAAGGTATTGATGTCACAGTTTGGAGCTGTGCCGATCAAAGCGAAAGGCTTTTTGTGTTGTAATGCGAAGAAACTCAAAGCTGTAATCTCCGCAATGTTCCGTCTTGTAGAACTAATGACACATACATAACATGCCATCACGTCATATTGACTGGAAGTACAGAACTAGGTACCCAAATACAGTTTTACCTACTTCACGGCCACTGCACATTTTACTGTAAGAGTAATTGTAAAAGACCGGTGGCTTCAGAAGGAAGTGAATATGCAAAGATAGACTTCGGATTTGCCGCCACCATTAATTTTCAAAAAAAAAAAAAAAAAAAAAAACTGGCCATAAAATCTAGGTGGCTTTTTAAAAAAGTGGTCACAAACTCATATTCTGGAGACCTCCTCAAACAATGAGGTGGAATTTTGACGACATTTGGACTGCAGAGAACCTCCTCCATGCGGCAATCTCTGGAGTTCGATCACTTCTCTTTGAGAGCCAAACATTTGGCGTTGCGCCCTAATTATAACATGCATTTGGGACACGATTGGACGACCACCCCTATTTTACGACCCCTGGTAGGAAAAAAAAGATGGCCTCTCATAAGAGTTTCTACAATAGTGAAAAATTAAAAAGTAAAAGTTTGACTTTGTGATTGGTCTCGTTGCAAGAAGAAATACAGCATGAAGTTGCCCGGCCGTTGCAAGTCTATTTCCTTCATTGATTGAGGGGAATCCACACTGTGTCTGGGCTTTGGGGGATATCCCTCACTGGCATCGGGCCAAATTTGGCAAGACTTACTTGCACTGTTTGGTCGTAATTTTTGTTGTTGTTTATGACGATGTTATTTTTGTACGGGTAAGGGACAACGCAGTGTTGCTCATCCTACCCCCACCTCGCCTGGTCAGCCTCCTTAAACTAAGGACCTGCAAAGTCTCAACGGTCTTAGAAGAAAAACAGCATTGTGTGCACATCTTGAAATTAAACTGCAAGTAGATGGATATGCGTTACCTCATTCACCTAACAGAGTCACCTACCTGCTTTTTTCTTTGGGGCAAATAAATAATTTGCAAGGAAAGTCGCATAGAATTTTATCTCCGGCGTTTTTATTTACGCAGGTACATGATAAAATTAAACATTTTGAGTGGACTTGAAAAATGATCCCAACTCCTGAAAAAAACACATTGAACGGAACCACTGATGCAAGTTAACAGATCTTCACGTATAACACGTATTTACACGCCCCAATGATGGAACCGAATATTTTTAAACTGAAACGAAATGACATAAATCAGAGAACGAAGAAACGTAAAAGCAGAAATTGCCATCGTTTTAAAGATTAAAATTAATATAAGCTTGCTCAAATTAACAACAGTGCATGGCACGTTTGAGATATTAGTCAAATTAATGGTGTGTCACAGACATTTCAAAGAAAATTATCAGAGGGAAAAAATTTTCGATCATGTGCTTTTTGTATGGAATAAGATCCAAACCTTTTCTTTACGTCAGAAATGAAGCGTAGTCTCTGTTTTTCCAAAATTAGTAAAACAGGCACTTCACAATATCTTATAGCCAAAAAAAACAACAAACTTTTCCTCGCGTATAGTGAAGCTTGAAGTGAAGAAATAAAAGGTACTTTAGAAATTGCGCGACTATGCATGTACAGTAAAAAGCGGTGAATGATTCACACGTTTCATTGCTCGTTCACATGGAAACAAAAGCGAACGTAAAAGCGATATCTCAAACAAAGTCGGTTCTTAACCATTTACAATGGCACGTTCACAAAGAAAGGCTGTAAACATCAAGAGATACTAATTTTCGCATTCGCGTTTATCATATAATGTGTATGAACCCTCGGGTAGATACAGCAGTCGATGCGAGGCCCACGGTATATGAGGGAACACACAGCTTCAATAACATCGACGAGTCAGAACACCGAGGGACCGGTTAGAACTGGTTCCCTGTAAATGCAATGTTATGTATTGCCGTGCAAAGATAGGTACAAGGTACGACAACTGCAGGCTTTTTCCTCAGCCGGAAGATCTGACTTTCAGTCTGGAGGCAATTGACAAAGAAACTACTGGGCTCACTGGTTCGGTAGAAAAATCTGTTTCTAAATTTTATCGATAACACTTGCCAAGTAGTGTCTCCCAAATGAGTTGTCACCAGATGTAGATCTTGAATAACTGATTTCTGAAATGCTAAAAAAAATTCAACAGTTCACTTTTATAGTTACTGGCATTTAGTCATTAGAGGACAGGCTAAAAGTCGTCGGTTCGCTCCAAGAAAGGCTCAACACACCCCAACCCCGCCGAAATTGGGATTTGGAGTTTTTTTTTTTTTTTTTTTTTTTTTTTTTTTTTTTTTTTTTTTTTTTTTTGGCAAA
>JBCAUG010710971.1:0-13259 GCA_038406175.1 Haplosyllis leylae
TGGTGCAATGAATGGTGCGATAACCCGGTTCAAAGACACTGATGTCCGGTGTACATCAGTTTAAGTACTCGAGGTACTTTGCCTTGATTGGCTCTGACTAATGACTATAGCCATTGGCTACCCATCCGGTTAGGTCCCAGGGGGTCCTTCACCTAAGATGTGTAGTCGACGACTTGCACAGTACTTTAGGACTGTGCAAAACTAACCTAATAAAGACTACTCGGTCAAAAGATGTCCTACAACTGTATGCAGGATTGATGGTGTCATCACCCTCCGTTACCGGCCTACTGAAGACTCTAGCCCCTGAATATGTAACACCTCTACTCTCTTCCTCCGTAGCCAATGTTACAGTCGGTCTTTCCATCTGAAACACAATTAAATTGAGTAAAATCTTATTTTATCTTTAATCGGTGAAATCAGTTTTTATTGTAACAAATGACTTATAATTGCAGAACTCTATCATAAATGATAGACAATAGAATGCAATTACCTCTTCAACATCCCCTGACGAGACTTCACTATTGTTATTATCTTTACAAGAGCAACACTGCCCCATGCTTCTGTCTTATTCCGTTCCACTCTAATTGACCTACTTAATGAGTTCTGATGTCATTACCAAAAGTCGGTGATCTAAATAATGTCATAATTCAGAAAATTCCATCACAAATGCTGTTACTGATCATTTGAATAAAATTTATTCTCTTTTCTTTATTTAATAACAAGAATTTAACTAAATTTTTCTTGAAAATCGGAGGGAATACAAAAGAAGTTAGAATTTAGATTTTGAATTAAAAAATTTATTGAAATTATTGTAACACATAACGCAAGGTGCTTAAAAACTATATTTGAAAAATTATAATGAGATGGATTCTAGATTAAAATTATTAACTTCGAAACCTATTATTTTGAAATGCCTTTGAAAAATGTTTGTGAAGAATTTAAATCCTAGAGTATCCTTAGGAAGTGCATAATTATGTTAATCCAAAAGATTGTTATACAATTAAGTTCTCCAAAGAGGAACTAATTTATGATTCAATTGCTGAATAGTCAATTGGAAGGCATTCGGGAGAAGCAAAAGGCAGGTGTAGACATCACAGGCAACTGGTCCTGTTGTAAAACATAGGATCCCACTCCACTATTCTAGATAGATGAAATATCCTGGATCTGTGAAGAACATTGCTCAGAGCCAGACTGAAAGTTTGGAGAATGACAATGTATTATTTGCCCTTTAGAATGGTAAATCAAAAATTCAAACTATCTAGTTAGTTAAGGAAAGAAAGAGGAGATACTCACAAAAATTCTTTCCTAACCCCATCCAGGTCACTAAGAGGATAATGGTGAAATTGGGGAGATGAATAGAGCTTGTCATAAGAAAACCAGGATGACAGAGTTATCAAGTTGTTTCTTTGATATTCGAACTCGTCAAAGAGGCTACAAAATTAAAGATTAATTGTTACTTTAAAAAGAGCTTGATATATATATAATTTGTATGATTCATACCTTGATTCGTACTCCTTAGAATGAATATTTACACTGTTAAAAGTAAGAACTAGCCATCAAAAGACGCTATGGTCCTGTGTACAAGAATAGGGTGTTAAAAAAAATAAAGGTTAAAATACTTGCCTGTTTATGTAGCGTGCACACTCCTCCCATGTGTTGTTGGAGGAATATACAATGCCAAACCAATCTTTGAACATATCATAATTGATTTGGACAGATCCCGCACTAAGATGAACAAATATGGGAGACCTACCTAACCTTCTATGAAAATTAGGATTCAGTAGGTCATGAAGAGATGGTACAATGGGTCTCAATGGCTGAGGGCACAAAAGTCCTAGTCTAGGGGGATGACCAATTTGCAGAAAATCAGAAAAGCGTCCAGGAGAGATGGTATAGGGAATCATAGGAACTTCGTTTCTGATGAGTCCAGTACTGGGAGAGTTTGTCTGAATGTTTAAAGGAGGCAAAGGCCGAGAAAAGGTGGAGCGAGGAGATTGTTGTAAAGTTCTGGGATTTGAGAAATCAAATGTTGAGGTTTCCCAAACAGTTGAAATAGCCACACCGGACCCTGGAAGATGTCTACCTGTAGGACTGGAGTGGACTGATTGCTCAAGTGAAGGTCCCATTGCAATTGATCATGAAGGAGGCATTAGAGCCTGTGTATGAATATGAATAATTTGGTCACTTTTGTGAGGACCCTTGGAATAGGATTTTCTGTACTTTGAAAAGTGCATACTTCTGAGAATTGCTGAGAATTAAAATTCCGGAGGTGAAATTTAGAATAAAGGATCTGAATAGGTCTGAGTTATGAACCCACACAAAGATCCATGTAACATCTTAAGCGTAAGAACACCTATGAAGCTGTACCTTACAAAAAACATTTCTAGTTATAAAAATTAGATTGCTAAAAGGTACATATGATTGATACTTAAGTGAAGAAGGAGAAAGTACTCATTGTACATTGCAAGAAATAACAAGTGGATAAAAGCGAATTAAAATTATTCATTTTACACTTTATTGGACTAATACAAATATTATAGAAAGTCCAAAAGAACTATTAAAAGGAAACAATCCATTGATTCACTGTAAATCTGGGAGAGTGTATAAAGGTACAAATCTAGGAATTGAACTACGAAAACTAAAAGCAGGAGAAATCCGTCAAAAAAAACCGTAAGTATATCATTACATAGTTTCACTTCAAACATATCTAAACATGAAAATAACTCATTAGAAGATCACAATCTGGTGTAGAAATCCTTATTAGGAAAATTGCATTATTAACTTTGCAAGTACACTTGAAACAGGTTAAATTAGGAGTTCTTTAGACCTTAATCCCATTCTCCTTCAAGAAGTCTGTTACGCATTTAACGGAGAAATGTTTGATATCCGTGGTGCCCTGGTGCCAGGTGCATTTTGGAAGATCTTTGCCAGTAAGTTGTTGGACCAGAGAACAGCTTTAACGGCTGCAAAATTATAAACTTTCTAAGTTTAAAAGGAATATTCTTTGTAACAAAAAAGTAGTATTAATGTTTATAACTGTAGGGAAATTGAGAGAATCCTTACAAGCTGAAAAAAAAAACAACTTACTATAACCATTGATCCAAAATCTTTTCCATGCTGGATTGGACGTCCTCCAGTAATAGTTTTAGGAAAACCTTGTCTTTTCCATTTAAGGTGACCCTTTCCAAGTATTTGAGAAGCTTGATTTTGCATCTCAAGTAAGGATCAGTCCTGCATGTTTCTTCAGCCACCACTGCCCATAGTCTGATAATGAAAAGAAATGGAACAAAATCCAATGTAGAAAAGGGGGGGGGTGAGAATTAAAATTTTTAGGAAATATTTATAAAATTCGTTACCTGTCCAAGATCACAAATATGGGACAACCCTCTTGTAGGCACTGCATGATCCATTCTTCGTTGGGCAGGGACTTTTCTAAGAGCTGATAGTTTGTATTAAGTGAACTGTCAATGTGCCCAATTTCTTCCCAGAAACCAGCTGGGATTGGCACACATTCAGGAGATACCTCTCGATAATTTTGCAAAAGAGTGTCATCAACTTGATCTAATTGAGACACAGAGAAGGCTCTGCCCACGACTAAAGGAGGGCTGAAGCATGGGAAGTTTAATACTTCCGGATATCTTTCCTTAAACCATTTATATGAATTGATGAATGGGGGATGATGTCCATAGGCTTTAAATACAGCCTCATCACAAGCTCCTTTTGTCTCCTTATCTTCCAAAGAGGACGGAAAGCCATCAGGATCAAATTGACCACCCATAGCTCCCTCAACAGAGACTTTGGGTGAGGCCGGCCCTGTTTGACTCTCTTCAGAATCACTAGGGTTATCCCCGATAGGGAAGAGCCATTTTTCCCTTAGAGAAACTTGTTTAACAATTACTCCATCGGGAGCATTCAGAGGAGCAGGATTAACAGATCGGGAGGATGATAAAAATGGGTCCTCATCACTGTACTCGTCTAGAGTACAAATACCCATAGCAAATGTTACAACTGTCTCCATGAGGGTGTCTGATGAACTAGCTGGGGTATCCATCTCCACTAGTTCCACGACCAACTCTTGCATTTCAGGCACAGGTGAATCATTTTTCCCAGTCTCTGGACATTCTTGTTTACCGGTATCATTAACGTGAGCCATGATTAAGCTGAAAATAGTGATAGAAAGGAAACAATTGTGTTTAGATTTTATTCAGTCATATTTGGAATGCTCTAAGATACATTAAACGCATAGAGAAATTGTGATCAGAAGACAATTCAGCCCGATTCGTACTAAATATCTAGTTAAAAGGCAGGGATGCTAAAATTATTTAAGCAATTAGTTACGATTTGGACTGATTCGTACCTCAAATACCACTGGAAAGTCAAGAAAGTAAAGAAATATTTGGAGTATTGACTGCAATTTGATCCGATTTGTACCTAAAAACTGGGCAGAAGACCAAGAAAGTGGAAATTATCAATTAAAAAACACTATTGATTTGATCGGATTCATGCCTAAAATATGACTCCAAGGGACAAGAAAGTGAGCAATATTTGAAATATTGGTTATGATTCGAGCTGATTCGTACCTTAAATGCAACAAAAATGCCAAGAAAGTTAAAGTTCACTTATTTGAGAAATATTGATCAATCAGATTCAAATCTTAAAGAAATCTAGAAATAGGGAAAAGTTCACAAAAATGTGGATTGAAATAATTATTCATAAATTTGTACCTGTAAGCTGGAAAAGTTGGAGATGAGGATACAACCAATAGCAGGACTGAAACTTTTAGGCTGCTTTGTGCGTCTCATTTCACGTAAAACCACCAAGGAGTTCAGATCTAGATTAGATCTCTGTTTGAATTAAACATGGCGTGAACAAAACAGACAGCTAGACGTCAGACTAGAGGGAAACCTACAGCTACCACAGGAGGGAAGCAGCCTTGCAAATCTTTAACAGTTAAGGCAGCAAGAAAAAGGGCCCAACAGCAAGTTCAAGGAAATCATAAGCCTCGTCGATACAGGCCAGGCACAGTTGCTCTCCGAGAAATCTGAAAGTTTCAGAAGATGACCAAGCTCCTGATAAGGAAATTGCCCTTCCAAAGATTGGTACGGGAGATACTAATGGATCACAAGATGTCCGGTAATGACTACTATCATATAGCGGCAAAGGCGATCAAAGCACTGCAAGAAGCTTCTGAGCACTATCTCGTACAGCTTTTTGAGGACACCAACTTGTGTGCCATCCACGCTAAACTAGTCACGATCATGCCCAAGGACATCCAGTTGGCCCGACGTTTACGAGGAGAGTTAGCGTACAAAGATTCCCCCAAAACCAAAAACAAAACTGGGACCACCAAAACATTACCAAAGGCATGCCCTTCAAAAGCTTAAGCTCTGTGTTCATAAATAAACTATTAGAAATGAACAGCTTTAAATTAAAAAGGCTGATTCGTACCCCTCCATAGGTTAATAATTGTATGATTCGTACTTCGATTTGTACCTTTGTTTCTTTACATATGACACGTGCTTTTAGGCCCGGGAATCGATATAACATGATCCGCACCCAGTCAGTCACGAAGGCACTGATTGATCTAAAATTGTCCCCGCCATCTTGAAAATTCTACGAGGTGGTTTTAAAACAAAAACACGACAATAAAATGGCTGAGATGAGTGAAAAAGACATTCCAAGTGTCGCAGAGGAGGTTGAAATTATTGAACAAAGCAGTGACCCTCCACCGGCAGGACCATCAAACATTTTGCAAGTAAAATCCGCCAAAGGAAAAGCAATTGTAGTCAAGTGTGAGGGAGATATGTGGTAGAATATGAACATGAGTTGGAGAAGCCTGATTTACATGCCTTTAAAGAACGACCGATGGTGCATCTCCAAGAGGCAGGCCAAAGAAAATATGAAGTGTATGGCATAGACATGCCCAAGGAATATGACAAGATGACTGAAAGCGAAGAAGAGAGAGAGGTGCAAAAACTGAACAAGGAGGACCATGCCAAATATAAGGAGATGAAGGATGTGTTAACTATTCAGGGATGACTGAAGGGGAAAGTGCCAAGTTTTTCGACAGTAATTGAGATGATCATGACTGGACGATATCCAGGGGACCCATCCAACCAGGCCAAACCATACATAGTCCCTGAAGAAGGGAAGAAAGTGGATTTACACCATCTGCCTCCCCCTACAGTGGAGTGTTTTATCGAAGAAAATGACTCTAAAATTCCTCGGCGGGATATTACGGTCAGGCCTGGAAAGAGAGCAGTCACAATGGCCATCGATCCTTTTTCGGATGACGAACTTTACGAGATCGATTTTGATGACAATATTGTAGATAAAATATGCATCAGTGCGAAGCAAAAGGAGTTAAAAAGAGAAGGAACTACGGCCACCAAACAGAAAACAGATACTGTTGAAGCCACTCCCGGAACATCCACTGATAGAGTCCTTATACTGGACATAATAAATGAAGAGAGAGCCGAAGAATATGTGAAAGATATTGAATCAGATGATGGAGAAACAATTTCAACAACAAGCACTGCTGATTTTGACAGGGAGGAGGCTGAGGAGCTCCTTAACCAAATTAGTACGTGTCACACCAACTTGGCAAGACATTACAAGAAAATGAACGAAATCGTCCCTCATATGAGGAATGCCCAACTGGCAAATTACTTGGGGAAGGCAGCATTCATTTCCTTCATAAAAACCGAAGCAGCAGAGCCTCCAAAAATCAAGGTTCAAGAATGACCAGAACCAGAGCCCGAAGATGACAGTATCCGATTTGTCACCCGTGGGGAGACTCACAAGGAATGGTTGAAGTCCCTAGTTGAAACGGTTCCAGCACATCAGCTCTTGTTAGCAATAGCAATAGGGGATGTGCATCTTAACAAACTGTCATATGCTCAAGCAGCCAAGAAGTATGCAATCTCCCAGAGTTGGATCCAAAGAGGAATCAGTCAGAAAGCAGAGCACAAATGTGGGGGAAAACAATACCAGATGGAGAGAAAGAGGGCAGCAACAAAAACAGAGTCTACCCTGGAAGAGAAGAGACCAAAGCTTGATACTGTTCCAATGCTCCAAGAGGTCAGAGATGTGCTGGACTCTGAAAAATTACCGGATATTACTCTCAATGAACCAGAGGAGGACTTCCCTGAAGTGAACTTTTGAACAAGGGGTATGAATTAAAGTACAAATCAAGATGCTTCAAACAAGATAATCTACCGGATGATCATGTTATTTTAAAGATTCATTTTTATGAAAATAAGTTTTGTAAACCTCTTGGTCATGTCTTGTTAAGCAAAACGGTATTGACGATTAGTTTAAAAGGGACAGAAATGATATGTTCATGATTGTTTTTCAAACTAGGTTTTAATTTTCGTTGTTATACTCAGGAAGAATAGAAAAATATTGTAAAAAGAATTTAAAAAACCCGAAAAAAGTTGGTTTTAACCGATAAAGTAGGGAAAATAATTTATGTAACCCCAGATCATTGTTAAAAAAAATAGCTACAAGGGGAAGGAGTAGAAAATTACATTGTACATTCTTTATTTTTATAGATAATATCGGAACAAGTATATGTCTAAGTAAAAAGTACGAGTCAATGGATGTGTTACGAAAAATAATGTTTTACTGACGTTTATTTGAAAGAAAGTGAAAAATATAACTTCACTCTATATTAATAAATAGAATATTTTGGTAAAAATTGGTTTCTTTCTTTAAAACTACCGTTTAAATAAATAAAATCTTCTGGGCTATCCAAAATACTGCGGCACGAAAGGCTATCTTCATTCTGAAATAGAAGGAAATGAAATTAGTTATCACAAATGCTTAAAATCCGTAAAATTGCAGAAACTGCAGTAAATATTTCTTAAGTACCCTCCCCCCTCGGAAAACTCAGACAAGCACTGTATTCACAACTTCGTGCAACCATGCGTATTCCAATAATAGAAACCATCAAAACGATGGAATATGCCAAGGCTGTAGATGTCTTAATCACAATGTGCAATGAAATAGGTGGCACGGACATGGAGGCGGCCACCTATATAAGAGACCATCATTGGAAGGAAACGTTCATAAGACAAACTGAAACGCTTGTTTACATTAATCAGCTAGTTCGAAAGATTAAAAACTTCACTATGAGGCATGAGGTTTGTAAGAGGTCATATCCTGAGTCTGAAAAAGTAGCTGTTTTAGCTCCCACCTTCAAGAACAGAAACTTCTTCATAAGTCTAGCATTGGGCTTAGCCACAGACACCAGGTTAAAGCTGCGGAGGCTGACAGGACATCTTCTGGGTCCACAAAAGGAGTCAAGAAGGAGAACAAAAAAGAAGGAAATGACGGATAAGGAAAAAGAAGATGAACTGCTGTTCCAAAAACCACGACAAATGATCATTCAGCTGACCAGGGATCAGATGTGTTACGTCCACTCTTACTTAAGTAAAGCACTAATCCAACAGAGGGAAAGTTACCATATCTATGCACCCAGACATATGACCAACAAAAGCCATACCAGACTGACCCATTGCTTGGATCAAAAATACAAAAACGATTACCACTGTTACTATTTCCGCCCTCGACCAGGACCTCACCCAGCTCCAATAAGATACGTCCTTGGAAAAAGTAAGAAGTGAACAGTTTTCATGGATATCTTCAAGAAAAGACATGAAAGTCAGTTCAACATGAACCTGTCTTTAGCAGTGTACTATGATCACAATAAACATTGAATGAATGGAGGAACATTAATCTTTCCAAAAGAAAGGACAAACCAATTAAAAAAAAAAGAGAAATAATAATAATAAAAGGATAAATAAATCCAGAAATTTTCAAACCAAAATTGTCTTTGATGTGTCCAGTTTAATAGAATGGTAACCGTATTTGACGCGAGTCTTGAATTTGAAACTTAAAAATTAGAAAAGAGGGTATGAATTGACGCGAATCAAACTCCATCTGGAGTATGAATTTCCAGAAAAGGTTGTTAAATGATACCAAGTGGGTACGAATTGGTACGAATCCACTCTCATTCAAGCTGCGAGCTACCAAATAAGGCTGTGAACTTAACGCCAATGGAGTACGAATCGGTATGAATTAAGGCTCCAAGTGAGATGCGGATCCTCAAACCTGAACTGAAAAGTCAACAAAATGGTGTACTGAGGGTACGAATTGGTACAAATTGATGTCTGTTTCACATACGGATCCTTAAAATCTAATTTTCAACCTTAAAATAGACACAATATAGTACAAATTGGTACGAATCAGTTCTGGACAGGGTATAGATATCAAAATACAAGACAAAAATTAACACTAAAATGGGTATGAATCCATATAAATTGAAGGTAAAACTATGATTCCTCTGGCTATTCTTAAGAAAAATATAAACAAGATCAAATAACTTCACTGATCTGAAGAGGAGGAACTATTATTAATTAGACCATTAATTATGAAATCTCTTTGCAGATGGATGTCCCAATACTGTGTATTGTTTGGACTGTAATCTTTGGACTGGTATCCATAATGTGGGGGGCCCCTACAGAGACAACTTCCCCGTTAATTTACACCACTAGAGAAGCATCCACCATTCTTCCTCAAAAAGAAGAATGGATGTCCCCAACCAGAGCAGAACACAAAAGTAGATATATAGAATCAGTAATCTACGAACCACAGCCAAAGGTTGTACTTAGCAGATCCACATATAAAGTCACAAGTTTCATTGAATTTGCCCCTTATATAAGTTCTTTCAAGAAATTTGAAAAGGTAATAAACCGCTTTACTCGAGATATAAATGATCCTGAATATGTTGGTCCATTATATAATATAAATAAGACCAAGACGGATTTATGGCAAGGACCAAAATCAGAATATTTCAGAACCCATTGCAAAAGGAATGCTTATAGGTGCTGACTGGTTAAACAGTTTAAACTTCTCCGAACACAAGTGATAAAGATTAGGAGATTATTTCGGGAAATATATGAACAATTCATTCAGGCCATAGATAGTATGGATAACCACCCCACATCAGGAAAGAAATCCTGTATTGGCAAAACTAGACTCAAAAGAAATGCCTCTACTAAGTTGTCTGCTCTTGAACATCAGTTAGGACAGCTAAGCGACACAGATCAGATAATGTTAAGAAATGGAAGAATTGTGCTCAAACAAAAACTGTCAAACACCACCTCTCAACATCATAGGACCAAAAGGTTTATCCTAGCATCTGCTATATAAGGTTGGAAGATCCACCAAAACAAAGAGGAAATAGACAAAATCAAAGGGCATTTATATATCTTGTATGAGCAAAACACCTTGCAACAGGACCAGATCTTTGAACTAGCACATGTCCTTAATACCACTTATGGCTATGTCATGGAAAATAGACTAGGTATCCTCCAATTGCAACACCACCTGGCCAGAGTAAACAAGACGTTGATAGGAATTCTCAGTGAAATCAAATTCGTAAAATTCACTGTAGCAATCATAACTGATGTTAGATCTACAGTTTCATGTTTAATGCTAGGGCTTACTACACTTAGACAAAACGTAGAAGGGATCTATGAATTTATGAGAGTCTTAGCTACTCATAAGGTAAATGCAGTAATGATAACACCACATACCTTGCGACTCCTTTTAGACAGGGTAAAGGAAGACATGAAGAGAAACCTTAGGCTAAGACTACCAGAGGACCCCGAGCAAAATATATGGTCTTACTACTCATTAATGAGAGTAACACCTGTGGTGATGGAAAATTTCCTGGCCATAATCTTAACTATTCCCTTGGTGGATATCAGTTTACAGATGAACGTTTACAAAGTCCACAATTTACCAACATTACACCCAGAACTCAAAGTACAGTTCACTTATGAACTGGAAGGGGGATATCTGGCTATTTCCAAAAATGGAATTTATGCTGCCATACCCTCACCACATGACATAGAAATTTGCCAAGCCACGGATGGGTACCTTTGCATGATAAATCAGGTATTGTACCCCATTGAAAAGATAGAATGGTGTATCTATGCTCTCTATGAAAGGAATTATGAGAAAATAGGAGAGTACTGCATGATTAAAACTAAACAAAGACATACTAATGTTGCTCAAAGTTTAGATGGATATATATAGGCCATTAGTCCCTTAGCAGATGAAAAGATTCAAGTCCGTTGTTTGACTCAGATGACAATCGAAATGGTTAAACCTCCTCTTACAATCATTTATGTGGGAAATGGATGTGAAGCCTATAGTTCTAATATATACATCCATGCTAAATCTGAATTAACAAGTCAAGACCCAGAATTAACCAGGCATGTCTTCTTTCTTGCCTTCAATGATGAGTACCAGAACCTAACCAAGTATTCAATGATTGAAGATTTGCCTTTTGAACAACTAACAGAACAAGAAAAGAAAGAACTACCTAATAGACTAACTGCTTTACCTCCACTAAAATTTAACCATTTGAAGAAAAGAATTAAACCTCACCCTCCACAGAAATCTCCTTTCAAAATACACCCAAATATAGTGTTGATAATTCTACTTGTGGCAATTCTATTGGCTGTGCTGACTCTAGGTTTCATAGTGTGGCGAGTCTACAAGGTTAGGTCCAGGGTAAAAGGCTTCAAGCCAATGGCTAAATTGTTCACTAATAATGTAGATGACCTAGAAGGAAGTATTACTCAATTATTGTCATTAATTAAAAACCCTGTGGGACATTTAACCAAGACATTCGTTACATCTTCTCTGGAAAATATTCCACACTCAAGCAAACTGAGTCCCAGGCCAATCCAGAAACCACAACCACCACCCAGAGAGTCTACACTACCCACACAGGACTTGGAATTAATTAAACAAGTCACCCAGACTGAACAAACCCTGCAAGATGTGGTAGCTGATCTCAAGCAATCTGACCCTCGTAAGTACAAGGGCTATATAAAGAAACTTAAGCAACAGTCTGTTGACCAGCCCATGAACTAAAACGATTCTTCGGCAGTGCAACCATGGATGAGGATGAACAATTTTACTGTGGACTACTGATTGAAGCATCCTTATCCATGACGGAGACAATTCAAGAACAACAGGTCATTATGTCTTTGACTCGTGTCATGACTGATGATGGTGCTCTGTTCACGTTTTATAAAACATTTCCTAATGGAATAAGTATTACTGCGGAATCCAAACTGAGGCATCAGCTGCATCTAGAGAAGGATCTACAAAATGTGCTTACAATGTTCTACCAAATCTTATTACTTCGTGCCGATTAAGGACAAATGGACACAAATGGCTGAATATGTAGTCTTCCACTTTCAAAAGGCTTATGAACACTCCAAAGCACCTACCAGAGCAACTCCATACTCAGCCGGTTCAGACGTATACAGCACTTTTGAGTACTGTATTCCATGCAAGGGCAAAGCTATAATAGACATTGGATTACATTTAATAATCCCTTTAGGATACTATGGACGCATAGCTTCAAAATCGGGAAACTCTGTTAACCATTCTCTTGAAGTAGGAGCAGGTGCCGTAGATCCAGACTTTACTGGGATTGTCCATGTAGTCCTCTATAACCACGGAGATGAAGATTACCTACTTCAACAAGGGAAGGAAGTTGCCCAAATAATCTTGGAAAAGATAGCTTTTCCCATTCTTAAAGAAATTACTACACTACCAACCACAGAACGCGGTGCATGTGGCCTAGGACTTCAATCCATAAGTCCTCACTCATTCTCACCAAGAAAAGTGTTTCCAATCATAAGGGAGCTTAAAACTCAAACACAAACACAGCCAAGTGTTGGACAACTGGAGACTACAAGAATGAGTCCTAGTCTACTTACTCCAGTCATCAGAAAAGACTTTTAACTTTTCTATCAACTATTACCTTAGGATTTATGGAATAGACTCAAATGGATATGGCCATTTGAATTCAATTGACCATCTAAGATGGTAATTGAACTTAAGGCAGGGAGGAGTGTGAGGGCCTAAAACCTCCATTTGAGTCTGTTGCTGGATTGTCATTGCAGTTATTGTGATGAGCAATAACTATTGTGTTAGCTATGCTTGTTAGGCATTATTAGGGTAATTTATAATTATGTTGTGTAAATACATTTATTGCATTGTATATAAAGCAGTAGGATAAGTTAATATAATTTTAGCTAATAGAACCTGCTTACCATGGGTGAACCCATATTTAATGAACATTGTATAAAATGCCATAAGTGCAGCTATATGTATACTTGAGTATTATCTAGTCAATGTATTATAAAGGAAGTATTTATAGTTTATCA
>JBCAUG010710982.1:0-27702 GCA_038406175.1 Haplosyllis leylae
ACGCATTGTTGTACAGGACGTGACAAGAGAATCAATCCACACTGTCTCTACAACATTTTTGGCTCATATACTGGCCAAAAGAAGTTCATTGTTAAACAATTGCTCCGAAAGAAGATAGAGGATAATATCTTGTGGTACCAGAGATCCAGCAACGTCTGTCTTGGTATGAGGAATATGACATTTGATGAATGGTTTAAGAACCAAAAGCTTAGAAAGGGTTCGCCGGATGAACTTTCTCTGTACGGATTAAGTGTTCTGTTTAGGAGGCATTCTGTTGTGTACAATAAAAACTGTCATTGGACCACCATTGACATTAAGCCAGGCATGACCCTGTCTATGCTGGATGAAGTTTGTGAAACTAAACTCCTTTACCTTGGCCAGAACCTCTTTGGTGAATTAAGGAGATGCCCAGTGTCATTGGTTTGAGAACCGTGAATAAATTTGGATGATGTGCATAATGCTAGACAACTGTACTGTGACAGTGATGAAATGTACATTGTCCATGTGGATAGTACAGAGTTCAATGTAAGTAACACCCAGGTTGTAAGGAATCTGCAGGATTTCATGTCCCCCACAGACGTGACAAGAATCATGCCCAGTAACTTGACAGTTTTTGATCCCGACTACACCCCTCCCATGGAAGACCACTTTGACATTAAAGTGGAGATGAAGCCGGTCATAGGGGAGCTTTCTCTCATGGAGCCCCCCAACATACTGGCAACACACTCCCCAAACTGTGAGTTAAGCATACATGCTAGGAAACTACTGGAGGAGTCCCAGGTGAAGGATGAAACCCATAGTAATTTGCCAACAGAACCGTATGCTAGTGACAGTGACAGTAACACCATCCTAATGGATACACCCTCCCTAGATGACATATCGCAGGATGCAACAAATGAAGTGGCTTCTTCGCAGGTGCAAACAGTATCACAGGATGAAACAAGCTATACACTTGAAGTGCCACATGTGTTGGATCCTAAAGATTCACAAGTATCAACATCATTACAGGATGTAACCATCACAACTGAAAATGCAATTGTTGAACATAGTGTTACTCAAGCTGTAGTTAGCATGGCTTCACAGGACTCAACAAATGTAGAGGACGAATCACCGGTAGAAAGCACGTCATCACATGTGTTGATATCTCCCCAGAATCACACGATGCAACCACATCACAGGATGCAACACAACCGGATAAATTAAATACTTTGCCAGCACACACCTCAGTTGATGTTGTAACAGGTGATGGTTCTCCTAACCGATCTGCACTGGATCGTCCCGATAGTGATGTGGATGGAGTATCTCAGTTACAGATTTCAAATGTTCATTCTTTAACAGACTCTGGAGAGGCTTTTATGGCAAATTCCCAGGAAGTAATTACAGCAAATTCCCAGGAAGTAACATTCAACAGTGTGTACTCGTCTAAGGCAAGAGACACACTTCGTCAACTTGGATTGGATGACTCTGTATATGAGAGTAATCTCAGTTCATATTATCCAGTATTAACACCTAGTCAAGATGACGTAGAAAAGATCAGCTTTATTGACATCGTTAACACATCATGGAAGCTGAATGTTTCCAACCTTAGTTCTGAAGACATTATGGAAGAATGCAAACTTCTTAAAACCAGTACACCGCGCTCAGAACATGGTGTAACTACACAGATGGACAGTGCTATTACTCCCGAAAGAAGTCCAATACTCAGAGATAATACAAGCAGTAAATCTGACCGTGAATGTGAACAATCAGTGTCAGATAGTGACTCCAGTTATAGGCCCAGTAAAAGGAAGAGGCCCAAAAACAAAACAACGACAACTAGACCTGGTAAAAAACCCTCTGCTTCGAGGATCACTGCCCAAAAGCTAATAAATAAACATCGAGCTTCCAGACCACTTACCAGATCTAGCACTGCTTCAGTAGAAAACAAGCAAGAAAACGTGGACAATGAAAAGTCAACGAATGAATCCACCACACAACCTGACAGTAAGGATCAAGCGATCCTACCCAAGTTAGGGCTTAAAATAACTCATCATGGATTAAGGAACCTGTGAAGGTTGTAAAGCACAGAACATGCCAGTGTGAGATGTGTGGAGAGAAATTTCCGGATTCTACTTCTTTTATCAACCACTACAGGGACACACATCCTCAACTTAACTGCTCCACATGTGGACGCACCTTCTCAAATCAACTTAGTTTGCAGAAGCACCAGTACAATCATGATGGCAAGCAGTTACCATGTGAGGATTGTGGATGTACATTCCCCCATGAGTCTCATTTGAAAGACCACAGGAAGAGTCACTACAAAGTCAAGCCACACCCATGCCCCAATCCGGGATGCACGGCCGAATTTACTCACAAGTATGACTTAAACAAACATTCCATTGTTCATGAGAACAAAGAGTTCTCATGTGACCAATGTGAGTACAAGACAAATGATGAACGTTACTTAAAGCAGCACCGGAGGAAGCATACTAGGGAAACCCCATATAGCTGTCCTAACTGCGACAAGAAGTTCACATACTACATGCAAAAATCAAGACACAAGTGTAATAACTAAGTACATTCTTGCATATGTATAAGCATTGCATGATGTAACAGTGTTTGCAGGAGGTACCTGTGTGTCTTGTATCGTAGTATTCGAAAGGACATTTAGTTCTGAGTTCATAGGATTTAACAGTGTTCGCAGGAAGTACCTGTGTGTCAGGTACCTAAAGAACATTCAGTTCTGACTTCGGAGGATTTTGTGTTCGCAGGAAGTACCTGTGGGTCTAGTACCAAAAGGACATTTGTTGCTGACTTCGCAGGATTTAACAATTGAGTTACAGAACCAGTTAGAAATGCAGAGATATCTCTGCAAATCTTATGCGGAATATTTTTTGTTTTAATTGTTGCACTGTATTGGATTACTTTTCATTTGCTTCTATTGATCTCTTGATGTTCAAGTCTCACCGATATGTAGTCTGTAAGTTACAACTCACAGATGAAAACATGTAACACGGTTACTGTATAGTTTTTGAAGGAACAAACGATGTTGCAGGTCGCAACAAGTGAAGTGGATATGTGAGGATAAGATTAAGACGTCTAAGTTATTTTATGTTGACACTAATAGTATTGGAATACGATACTAAATCGCAGAAAGTAACCTGCTATTCTACTCAAGACTTGTATTTTACTTTCGGATTTTATTGTTATTGCAATGTTGAAATATCTGAACGTGTTATGGATAGTATAAAGCAAGTTACAGGACGCAACATAGAACTAATCGTTTTGGACTCTGCCAAACATACAATTAGAGAAAAAAAACTGATTACTTGTCTTCAGCTTAAATAAGTTATATAAAAGTAAATAGTTAACTTTGTTTTATATATTTATTGTAAAATATGTATATGCACATAGTGTAAATAGTAACGACATCATGTATATCACAAATCTATGCTAAATTGTGCGGTATTTGATGCTACGGCATAGTCAACTTTGATGTAAATGCTCCAGTCGTCTCTACAAGTTAATTCCTGAACCGAATGAAAACTTTTCATACAAACGACAGTTGTAAACAAGAGATGCAAATAAATTATTATTATTATTATTATTATTAAATGACAAGTCATAAATTTACGGCGCAATAACCTTGTGTTGAGGGAATTGAGTCCCCTCGCTTTGAGAGAATTGAAATTCAGATTTATGGACAAAACGACCGAGGGATAAATAATGCACATTAAATTTCAATTTATTTCAAAGCGTATGGGAGAAAAAAGGCCTTCTGTATCCCGGACATGATTTACTTCTTTGTTTACACCTGCTCAGCAACTGTTTCATTGATTTAGTCCACAAAATCCTTTTTGACTTCTTTTTTTCCCCCTTGTGAATTAGTTGGTCATCTTAACAGGGAAGGAGAGCTTCAAAAGGTATCTAGATATTAAACCCAAAATGTAAATGATTATGCCACGATTGAAATTTCCTAGCCTATTGAAACCGCAACAGAACATATTATCAACCTTCCTAAAATCCAGTTTAACATTGTAACCGACTTTGCTTGAGCATTGTTGTTTGTGGGCCTGCATGGTGCAGGTGGGAAGTTAAAATCCAGTGTGATAGAATTGAGATACGAAAAGCTCAGCCTATTTACCTATATATTATGAATGAATTCGATCAGCCAAGAGGAAAGGGGAGTCTGTAACCATTTGTGTTCCTGCCTGGCATGACATATGAAGTATTTATTTGTTTGGTCGCTTTTTCTAGTAAGTGTATCGTTTATTGTAGTCCATGTCCTTACGTTGCCCAAATACAGCCATTGCCGTGAACAGTTTGATATATTTGAATCTGAATATTTCCTGTGTTCGTCATTTAATTTGCAACGTTTTGAACGAGAAAATGCATCCAGGAAATAAGTAGAAATCTCTTGAAAATCCGAAAAGGAAACAGTTCCACTCTTACTGGCTCATGATAGATAGTAAGATACTACCTTGACAGCAAGGTACACGTCCCAACCCACAATGCGACTAACGGAAATTCGCACAAGGAATACACCTGACGGAAGTTAACGACTCTCTGATGTGCATTACCAACCCTCTGCCGTACGTGCTTACGTTTTTGAAATGCTAAGAAGCTTTTCAGTTGTAGGGTCACTTTCACTTTGGCACAGCAGTTGTTGTTGGGACGGTTTTTTTGATAAATTTGAGTCGACGGGTCATTCGGAGTCCTGTATTCATGTTGTTTGAATGATGTATCTAAACAATGATGTTGCAAGAAATGTCGCAGATCATCATTAGGAACTGGGACAAAAAAAAAATTGAAAACTCTGTAAATTCGTCATTCCGAATATGGGATTTGAAACGACATATTTTGAAACAGCTGTGTCGGACGTGTTCCTCGTTTCGCTGGAGTAACGTGTTACCAGTGAACCACATGGGTTGGAACGAAATTGGAAATTCGCCTGTTGTCCGTCCAGTTAGAGATGTTGAATCAAGATCTTAGTTTCCTGACATTCCATGTAATTTAGTGCCCATTGTAGGCTAGTTTCGTTTTGTACAAGATGTATGGGTGTGAATTATTTAAAGTAACGATATGTTATAAGCTGTGTGTAAAGACAAACTCTATGGGGTCAATAAATGAGAAGGATTAAGGTTGATGTATTGGTTGTGTCCAGCATCATGTAGTTCCAGGTTCCAGGGAATTTGTCCCTTGTGCCCTGTGAAAGTGAGAAATAGAACAATGGAAAATTCACCGTAAAAAAGCCAGATCACAGAGTAAATGAAGCTTAGGACCGTCATCATTGTGATGTCTTTCAGAGGAAACATGGAAGATGGCTTTTACTTTCCTAAGATGTCAATAACATGAAACCAGTTCATTTTTACCGATGTTCTGCCTATTATGCTGGAATCAACAGTTATTGGCTGAGAATTGGTCTTCGTGTTCAAAGCTTTCGTTTTCCCCATTGCTTATTACATCTCTGTCTTGGGGATGCAGAGTCTTGAATTACGTTAATAATTAAACTGGTTTTAACACGAGCCTCCTGGGTTCACAGGTTGCGCTTAGTGCTCCAGCTTTATGTCGTGAAAATTGAGCATTTACCATGATATATTTGGCACTTAAGCTGGCGCAATGTCCAGCTACTTGTGTCACAAAGTGGTCCCCGAGGTCCGTCAGGCAATTGTACATCAACTGTGTCCCTCAAAGTGTTCAATCGCTGATGGAATGAAAGCCCAAGCGCAGAAAATCAGAATCATTGTAAATCCATGTTATGTCACTTGAATCCAGAGAATTACCTACTTCCAACAGATATCTCTCTTTATCTTTCATGAAAAGTGCATTTGCCAGAGAAAAAGGCTTCAAAGTTTACTATTCCAGTTCGGCATAGTTTTCAAAAATATTTTAAACGAATGAACCAAATACTGGACAACCGAAAGATGTAATGAAATTGATGTCTGGGAAGGCCCTACTGTCTTAGATGTTTGATTTTTACGGTATCTGTAATAGGCCATGATTCAAATGAATATTGGTGCATTACGTGATCTTTTGATCCTGATTTAAGACATGTAGGAGGATTAATGCTTGACGTTGATTGTAGTAGGTAATTTACGTGAGACTAAATGGACGCTTTTAGCCTCAGAAGAATCACAGATTTGTCAGCAGCTGCTTCTGCTTTGTTGCTTCCAATCATTTTTACCTTTATCTGATACCGAACTTTTCTGATGTAATGAACTCCGCTTCCTGTTCCTGTACGCATCCTCATCTCTTTATTTATTGGTCTTATTCAATATACTTGTCAAATTCTTTCAGGTAACACGAGTAATTTTACTCTGGGTGAACAATCACTTCAATGACTTCGAGACAGAACCTTTGATGAACGAATTCCTGGAGAAATTTGAACAATGCTTAGAAAGGGAGGCAAGTCATACTTACCATGTTCAGTTTTTTTCCCATAATATTTTTTTTATTAAGGAATGAAAATATTTATTTGAGAGTAATATTTTGAGGAATTAAAGTGTAATTGTATCAGGATCGCAAGTGTTTATTAATTGTGTCTTCTCTAGTTACCAGTAAGTAATGTATTTTTAATATGAGAAACCGAATTCCGCATGAAGGCACCATTCCCTGTGGTATTTCACAATTCCAATTGTTGAACTTGAAATATTTATTGAACTCATTTTTGTGATGTATTACAGAGGATGGGAGGCCAGTTGAGACTGCTGAACATCGCTTGTGCGGCGAAGGCTCGTCCCAGGACGGTGGTGCTTACGCGGGCGACACGCGACGAGATCCTCCACTTCTCCGTGCTCGGCGGTCTGGAGCGCGGCTGCGGCATCTTCATATCTAAAGTGGAGAAGAACTCCAAGGCACACGAAGCTGGTCTAAAGAGAGGAGATCAGGTAAATTATTCTAACCTTTTAAATTTGTTTGAGAATTAATTCTCAGACAGAGTTGCTTCACCTTGCCTGTGGGTGAAGGAACTTCAGAGAGAATTCTTCCAGCTGCGGACTGAGAAATGAAATCAAAATCGATAACAACATTTTGGCATTTAATGATTTTTCCCGAAAGTTTGTGACCTCATTTTGATCTCTTTAGGACTTTCAAAACCAGCATCTGGAATATTTCTTTTTAATGTGAAATTGTTTTGGGGACACATTGCTAGAAATGAAAATATTATACAATTAGTTTTGAGCTAATCCAGGGGCAGCTAACTGAGTTGACAAGTTGGGAGTTTTCGTATTAAGGTGAGTTGACAGTATGTGCGTGTCTGTACAAGGAGACATATTTATCCGTGCCTCAGCTTGACAGCTTCTTGTGTTAATTCTATGTCTCACATGTCTCCAACCTTTTACTGTGTTATGTTAGACATGCACGAAGTTTTTGTATGAAGCCCCTTGATATCATCTAAAATTTGAGTTTAAGAAACTGTGTATTGGTAATAATGCTGGCCGCGCTTCTACAACAGCAGGACTGAGTTGCAGGTGGTCTTCTTAACTGCCCATAGAGTTCGCAGAGCGGACAGACAGTTAAGATTTAATGCCATCGCTTAATATAAAATGACAAGGTCGAATCAGGCACCTTGCTCGTTATGAAAGTCGTGGCTTGTCATGAAAGTCCTTTTGCTACACTCCTTTTGTTTTTCCACCAATACCTTTCGTGAGAGAATACGCTGTGTGTGAAAGACTTTTGTGATCTGCCCTATTGTCGCAGGAAAAGTTGCAGAATCACGCGTTTTTCTGTGAAACTAAATATGAGTTCTTGAACGACTAGTCACTGTGTGTGCGCTTTACTGTGCGTATCACAATAGCAACAGAGCAGTATTCTTAACAATTCAGTATCAAAGCTCATATTCAATCGTTTTTGCTGCAGAAAATTGGCATTACACATTCCTTTAAATGTTTTGTTTCGGAATGAAATGCTTTGAAATAAAAGAAAAAGTAGTTGTGATGTATGTGAACAAAAGGGGAAGAACAGAACTTGAAGCTGCGATGAAGCGGTGTCTGTCTCATCCATCACTTCTACTGATCTGTATTCTCTGTAACCTGGACGTTTTAATCTGCTTTTAAAGCAACCTTCCCCCTGTTGCGTTTTTCATCGGAAGAATAAATATAGCAATTTATAAGGCAGTTGGCTTTAAGCTCCTACACATGTAATATCAGTGAATTATCCCGTCAGGATTTTGCTCAAGTATTCACTGTTTCCATCCTTGGAATTTAATTATAGCACCCACTCATGTTTACATCACATATTTAGTTATGTAACAGGAGAGAAAGCTTTGATGGTGACATCAAAATGAAACTGTAAATCTGTCAAGTGAGACTGAATTTAAGAAGGAAGTTTTGAAAAAAAGGAGTACATCAAAATAATAAGGACTTGTTTATGGCAAGATTGGCTTTCGTTCCTTTAGTTCTTTGACTACGAGTTCAACAGATGCAGTAGAGGTGGCATAGAAGTGAAGGCGGACGTGGCAATAGCCACTGGCCTTCCTGTCTTATTGTCTCGTCCTGAACCAGATCGGAACATGTGGTTCCGGAGAGCCGGTGATGGGTTCCTAAGGCTCCATCCATTATATAGACACGGACTGTCAGAGGTTCTGTAGTCACCTCGTTGCAGTTTGTAGCTTGCAACTCTGGATTTGGAGAAAATGAATCCAACTCGTCTGCTTCCCCGTTCAAAAAAACTATTCCATTAGTCCCATTTTAACACACTGGTATGAAGAGTGTGTTGACAATTTACCTTGAGGTTGATGGCACTCTCATGTTTGAAGTTAAAAAGTCCTTTGCTGTCGAGGTGATCCATACGTTTTCAAAACAGTGACATTTGCAAGGCCAGACGTTCCCTGGGTCTCATTTCTTTTGTTTCAAAGTTCATCTTATGAGGTTAGCTTTTTAGTATCTTAGCTTACTGTCTTTTAACATGAGGTTACAGTCTTCTTACATAAAGACAGTTGAAAACACGGACTATGCTGCCAAATGGATAACAATAATTTCCATGCGTCAAAAAATGCCATGGTCTATCAGATCTTCTTTTCTGGTGATCCGATTACTTCTCAAGCTTTTTCCTAAATGAGTTTGCGGATGTGAAAAAAAAATTAATTGTGTTATGTAAAAAATAATTATTATTGTATATATGATGGTGATTATAATCTTTATATTTCATTGTAGATTTTAGAGGTAAACAACCAGAACTTCGAGCACATATCGCACAACAAAGCACTTGAAATCTTGAGAAGAACGACTCATTTATCGATCACCGTCAAATCAAATCTGCTGGGTAAGGCGACCCTTTAAACGAAATCCTGCACAAACAAATGCAAGCATGATTCGATTGTGCTTACAGTGTTCAAATTGTGCTTCCGTAAAAGGAAATACAAGGATGATTTTGTAGATATAGTAGAGTGATTAACTTGTTTGCGGTTTCTGTTACTTAGCGGGTTATTTTTTGTTGTGTTATTTAAGTTTTTGCGCGATTCCCTTTGGTCCGTTTGATTTTTCATCCATAACCAACGAATCCATAAAATGACAAGTGTTCTTTTATTTTTTTGTACTTGATGTAGGTTTCCAGAGTAAGTAACCATTTTTGGTTTGGAAATTTTGTTTTCTATGTCACCCTTTCTGTGTAAAAAGAAAAAACAAAGTAAATCTTTCATTTTATGTTTCTGGCCTGTCGCTGCATTTTTATTAGTTTGTGAAGTAACAACTGTAGCTAGGAAGGTAATGCATCTGAATTGCTTCCACAAAGAATTTAAATTTCTTTCGGGAGATCTTTCAAAAGAAATGAACATGTACATCAACATGATGTGTTTACACGTAGGAGTCAATTTCCCTTTTGGCGGTTTAGTGTTACGATTCTGGGTTTCTTCATTATTTGCGGTGAAAATGAAGTGTCGGCATCTTCGAGATTTAATTGTCTTTCGTTTTCATTTAATATTGTTTGACAATAATTTAGAAAGCACAGCAACAGGCAGCAATTTATATAATTATTTATTTGCGCACTTGTTTACACCAAATGTTTAATTAATTGACTTTAAAACTTGTTACACGTGGTTGTCGATAAAAGTAAACACGTTCAAGTGACGGTTATGCTCTCTACAGTTCGACAGGACGCAATCGAATTTTCAAGCATGTATTCTCACCATGTTAAAGAGAATGAAGAAGCCACTTGATATGTGAACGAACTCGGTACCTTAATGAAAGATATGGCTATAAAAAGACATCGTCATATTTAACGAAGCATTTTGCTTCTGTAGATATGTTTAGCAGTTAGAAAAATCAAAAGTGAAACGGAACCCGACCCAATTAAAGGGGAAAAAAATAAAGCATGGCGTAAGCCCCCTCCCCCAACCGCACGCTATAAAAAGTCAAGTGTATGGTTGAAAATTCGACTGTATGCTCCAACACTGTTGAGAACTTAATCGCCACTTATAACTTTTATCCGCAACTAATTTGTTCCAAGTAGTTTGTTTTGCTCGAGCTTTTTAAATAATTGGTGTAAAATTGTATTGCATGACCAAATATCCCAGTTACCGTGCATGGATTTAAGTAAGTTCGGAGTAGATTTGGTAGGGCCTGCAGTATGGTTCTTAAACCCTAATGCGCGGAAAGGTTAGCCAGGTTTCAGTGTACCCAAAATATTTCTAATATTATGTTGTGATGTAAATAAAAGCATGTTAGATAGAAGAGTGTTTTCAAATAAAGCATGTAGATAGCCTCGTAGAATGCCACGGGCACAATGAGAAGGTAAAATATCTGTCGTTGTACAGATGAAAAATATTCATCATTGTAATTGCATTGCCTGGACATATGTGTATTAATCTGAAAAATTACTGTAGAACTTTACACTTTTTGGCTATTAATCAAGGGAATACGATTACACTGTATGAATGGGACTTCACATTGGGATCTGTTGAATTACAGGGGCATCCGTTTTTTGATACGATCAATTTCCTAGAAATGAAATAAACAGACCATTGGCTTGTAGAATACGTACATGAACAAAGAGTAAAGCATATTTGATTTTAATATTCACTCATAAATATTTTTTTCTCATTTTAGCGTTCAAAGAAATGTTGGTAACAGGAGACGAATCTCCAAACAGGGCGCCTAAAAAGAAGGAGCACATAGCCAAATTACAGCAGGATCCGCGACAACGGTAAATATGCAAGAACTCTAGTGGAACAGAAGAAATCTATGTTCACCAGAAAATAGTGTGACTAAATCTTGCTTAACATTTACATTGTAACATCGTTTTCAATGCTTTAGGCTCTTTTCTTTGTGCAGGTTATCCTCGTCTGACCTGGATTCTGCAAGCGCCTGTAGTAATTACCAACCCGTCATAGCCAAGGACGGCAAGAAGGATGGTAAACAGAGTATGTCTACCGGACACAAGGCCAAAATCAGAAAGGCTCTTATGAAGTTTAATATTATGCCCAGTCGAAATGTTAATAGGTGAGTTAATATTTTTCTCTTTGTAAATAAAAAGCGGTGGTGTATCCCTTGCCCCTCAAACTGTTTAAACTATGAGGAATTTTTGTCGTCAACACGTAATTTTCTCGCATTGCATTGAAGGTTTATAATGAATTTACCCAAGAGTCCAAGACCTGTGAGCAGATCGTGGTCTTAGTATGTGCATGTTTAAGAGATCCAGTTGTTAATTTTTCTTCTACTTTTGTTCTTGTTTCCTGTTTGCAGTTACACCTGTTACAGCTATGTCCGAAAATAAATTGAACGGCTTTCGTAAGAAATATTGTTTTATTCCTTGCAGTGACCCTCAATTAAATATGGACGACAGTTCGTCCGATACGTCACGAGGTCACGCACGTAAACCGTCATCGTCGTCGAACAACTCTTCCCCGATGCACACGCCGCACTTGAGCGCCAGCAACCCGGACCTCTCGTCCATAGGAGGCTATTCGGACGACGGGCGATCAGACTTCCCGGAACATGTGCTGAAAATCTACAAAGCTGATCAAACCTGCAAATATATTCTGTTACATAGGGTGAGTTCTCGAGTCATTTTACTTGCCTTTTACAATGATTTAGCTGCTTAATTAATCGTTCAGCATTTGTTTGTTTCAGAAAAGTTTGTGAGTGGTGATACGTTTTTTTCTTGACATTGCAGGAGACAACTGCTAGAGAAGTAGTTATGTTAGTTTTACGTGAATTTGGTATCAATGATCCGAGTAGCAACTTCTCGTTGTGTGAAGTATCAGTTCAGGATCAAGGATTCGTTAAAACAAAGAGATTACCTGATCAAATGACCGGACTGCCGGACAAAATACCTCTCAATGCAAGGTTAGTACTACTGTTTATAACTATTGTTCAACGTAGTTATTTAGAATAGCAAATATGAATTTTATACAATGGAAATTATGGTTTCTTTGATCATTAAATGAAAAGTACGATGTCATGCGATTGATATAATTTGCTAAATGGGCGTGTCCTTTGATGCCAACAGGTACTACATACGGAATAACATGACCACAGACGCTTTAGTCCCAGATGAGATGACAGGTGAATTACTGAAAGATTCTCAGATCAGTTTCTTGTCTCTGAACTCTGCGGAGATCGCCGCTCAACTCACCCTGCAGGACTTTCACCTCTTCCACGAAGTGGAGCCCACCGAGTACATCGACGACCTGTACGAATTAGAGTCAAAATATGGAACTCCGCACTTGAACACATTTTCAGAGGTAATGTGTAATAGGAAATACATTTGTACCCCTGAAATAACCTGCAAATTGCAAAAAAAAAAAAAAAAAATCAAACATGTGAATGACATAGTTTATTGTTTCTTTACAGCTGGTTAATAAAGAGATGTTTTGGGTGGTGACAGAAATTTGCAATGAGATCAATGTGGTAAAGAGATCGAAAATAATTAAACATTTCATCAAAATCGCAAGTAAGTCCTAGTTTCTCTTATTATTTTAATCGGTATGAAAGAGCATAGTGTTTGAAATTTAAAAAATTGTATGACCCTAATCGTGGTTTTTGTGTGCATTCCAGGACATTGTAAGGAATGTAAGAATTTCAACTCGATGTTTGCGATCGTCAGCGGTCTCGGTCACGGGTCTGTTTCACGGTTGCGTCAAGCTTGGGACAAAGTTCCTACAAAATACATCAAATTGTTTGAAGATCTGCAGGACCTGATGGACCCGTCTAGAAACATGTCGAAATACAGAAATTTAGTCAATTCTGAATTAGTTTCACCGCCCATGGTAGGTTCCAATAAATGTAATGCTCGGAAAAAGACTTCGCGTAATAATGACCGTAAACATTCACATGAATACGAACGAAAGAAATCTATGAAGTTTAAATTAACATCTGCCATGAATTAATTTCAGATTCCATTCTTCCCCGTCGTCAAGAAGGACTTGACTTTCATCCATTTGGGCAACGATTCCAAAGTTGAAAACTTAGTTAACTTCGAGAAACTGCGAATGATTGCGAAAGAAGTTCGTCATACGTGTAACATGGCTTCAGCACAATATGTAAGTTCCGCATAAAACCTGTTGTCTTTCTTATCTACTAACATAAGTTATAGCTGGTGATAGAAATATAAATGCTATGTTTTCTTCAATATGGATTCATGATATTCAACTTAGCCACAAAAGATCCTTGGAATGATTCACATGGTGATTATTTCACACATTTCGGTCAGTAATTAGACTGCATGCGAATTTCAGGATGAATTCTTGTGTAGGAATAGAAAGTTCGTAACAAACACACAGACATCTAACATTGCGTTCTTGTAGAAGTAACAGATTTCACTACTACTATTGTAACTAAGTATTTCTACCTTGTTTTTCTTCACCTTTACACTTTCAAAAAGGATGACTTCCATGGGAAGAGAAAGGTTTGAAAATTATCGTTTTACCAAACATAAAGAAAATTGAGCTTTTCTTTTCTTTTAGTTTCAATTTGGTGTT
The DNA here is from genome assembly GCA_038406175.1 of Haplosyllis leylae. Taxonomy (NCBI): domain Eukaryota; kingdom Metazoa; phylum Annelida; class Polychaeta; order Phyllodocida; family Syllidae; genus Haplosyllis; species Haplosyllis leylae. The sequence goes on from JBCAUG010710982.1 coordinate 13,898, forward strand.
TTTGGGTCACAGTGGGATTTGGGTGTCACTTTTTGACCTCCATTAATTTAATTATAACATCACAAACATAAGTTTATTTCATTACATAATTGCTGTTGTAAAACTAATTTCTTTGGTTGTTGTTTAAGAACCGAAAGTTCTTAACATTTAATCGTTAATAAAAATGAAACTGCATGAAAGTCCGAACAAATGCCCTACCCATGTATTGTACAGTTAAGGCCCGTTTACACAAGCGTCAGAGTAAGGCTAAAGGGTAAGGGTAAGGCTATTCCAGGGTAAGGGTAGGGTAGGGTAGGGTAAGATCAGGCTTGGTGTATTAAGAAATCGTATCAAAGCGATATCTCTCTAGATATCGCAGCGTTGACGCTGACGCTCAGTGTAACAGGACCCTTGTTTGCAAATGTCAACAACCTTGTCTGTGAACCATGGGGGCTGCATGTATTTACTCTGCCATATTTCATTCAAAGCTAACTACTCCATATTTAGAAGATAATGTAAAAGATAACTTTCATAAATATAGAAGCAGCAGTACAGAAATACTAGATTGTGCATGGCTTTGGAATGAAATACAGGCTTTTGCGTTTGTAAGGTGGTTATTATTCAACCAATCAGTGTCATTAACTGGAGCATCCTTTATTGTAGGAATTGGCGAACATGTTGCTGGGTGGAGGAGGTAACTCACAGAGCGTGTTTTCCGCGTTTGCTGGTTTGAACGCGTCGGCGGTGGCGACGATGCGAAGAAAGCGGCGGTCGTCAACTATACCTAACCCCAAGAAAATGTACGAAGAGGTAAGAGTGTCAAAGTGACTTTCATTTCTTTTTTTCCTCTCTCTCTGAAATTTCTCAATAGAGATACGTATCCCGTGGTTGAACATAATTTTCTCCCACCAACTGTGAATTTGAACCCGTTCATTTCCATAGCAACAGGAATATGTCGTTTTGCTCAGCCTCAAAAATTCTCATTACTTCCCTGACAGGCTCAGATGGTTAGAAGAGTGAAGACTTACCTGAATAACATGACTGTGATTGAAGACGAGACGAAGTTGAATGAAATGTCTACACAATGTGAACCCATTCCCTGTGAGTAACTCTTAATTGAAATGCCGAGTGAAATGTCAACTTTCTGAGGTTTTGCACCAACCAACCTTACAGTCTTATTCAGAAAGTGTACTTAAAACTATTTTAAGAACATTAGTTTCCTCGTGTACTAAAGCCAATGTACTTGTTGATGGAAAAATATTGTTCCTAATTTCTAATTCACGCTACCACACGCAGTATGGGAAGTTCCCCAATAACACCACATTGGTGTGTTGTAAGTGGTTCATCTGCTGCTTATGTACCGTCCATATGCCACTGCAAACCTTAAATTATGCAACCATCTTATTGATTGGAAATTACAACTACTATTGACCATAGAGTTACAAGTACGTCGTGATGAGGATAGCTTAGATTTCTGTGACTGTTGTGACTATTGTGGTTATCGTACTTTATAATTTATGTCCACATTTTTACCGACCGCGTACGTAGTAAGAGAGGAGGTACTGTTTTCACAGGTGTCTGTCTGTCCACAGGGGGGGGGGGTACTCAGTCCCAGCTGGGGGGGGGGTACTTGGTCCCAGCCAGGGGGGGGAATACTCAGGCTAAGTACCCCCCCAGGACTTGCTATGCGGCGGTCGGTATGTCTCTTGCGTTCACGCAGGAGGACTTTCTTTTAGTGAATCTATTTTTTCTATGCTTACACGTTGATCAGCATAAAAAGATGCGTATTTTGACCCAATTAGAAGCAATGTCAAAAGCAAGTGGATTTTATGATTTTGTAATAAGTTCTGCATGGCTGACTAATACGTGGGGTGCATGTCTTTTACAATTATTAATGTTATTAACGTATCATCGATCAATATTTTACGTATTCCTGCATTTGTCTATGTTAATAACTACAACGGCAACAACTGCGAAAAATTGTGTGAGGAAAGTTATTTGATATGAATTTAATGTTGAAAAACGTTTGAGCGTGTTTAGCAAGCAGTGCAGAATTTATTACTCAATCACATGTTTGGTGATGCGAGCACACCATTCCATGATACAGTCAGTAATGTACCACTTTAATCGTATGATTTTTCTTTCGTTGCAGCCTCTGGATCAAGAAAGCGCGATCCATCCCCAAGTCCTGTGGCCAACGGCATCCTTGACGCTAAGAATCTCGGACCCAAATTTGGTGAGAAATCACGTTATGCCAAGTTTTTAATTCTGAACGTTAAAATAGTCATTCGTTATTTTCTTGTTTAAATCTGCTATCGATAAATGACGTCTTTGTTTGTGTAAGTTGTTATTTTAATTTTGTTTTAGTTGTTTCAAAAATAAAGTAAATTGTATGCTACTAGAACTGTACTAAATTAGAAACTAGAATGTTAAAATCTTTGTTGTAATTTGCATATTGGAATCTTTCTAATTCAATATCTTAGTACTTGCACGTATATTATGTAAATATATGGAAGTATTAATAACTGCAACGTGAATGCAAAAGCCTCTCGGCAAAATGCGAATGTGCATTACTCAGGTCATGGTTTCTAAAGCCATAATCTTCTTGTTTTGAATGACATTGACCTATGTGTGACCTTTCTGTGGTTATTTTAATGCCCAATCAGATGCAACGAGAAGTGCACCGACAAAACCACGACTGGGTATGAATCAGCCATTGGGACTCTTCTTGTATATTTTTATTGTGGACATTTCTTTGAACCTTTTCACTAGATTGCAAAAGGGAATTTCGAAAAGTCATAGGTTGTGTTGTCCCTTTGTCGACATCATTTCGAAAAATATTGCGAAATTGTAAAAGTGAAATTAATGAAACGGTTCACAGAAGCGGAGAAAACAGTGCTGGACAGTAAAATTCACGCCCCTTCACAGTGCTAGCTTAAATATTACTGTTTCGCTAGTACACACGCTTTGCTTCTTTACAGTGACTCTGTCGCAATCTAACAGTGCTTCGCTTTAGTATGTTGTAATTTTGATAGTTAAACGTTTGACCACATCTTTATTTTCTATAATTGTCTTGTTGTAACTAGAGGGAATTTTGGGTGAGGGTGGTCAAAACATGAGTCTTCAACAGAGAAGGTACAGTGTGCCTGTGTTATCACTCGTGTGTACATATAAAGTTAAAATATCGGCAAAATTAGCCTTTCGATGTTTCCCCAGCCCTACTTCTTGCTGTAACAAATCCAAATTCACAAATAGCAGCCCTGGCTTATTTAGGTCAAGAGTACAGGAAAATCATTCGAAGATGCTTCATTAATAAATGTGATAGATTCACTAACCGATGACAAGATGGTATGACGGAATTAGTTGCTAACAATTGGTCAGAGAGTAAAATAGGGAAAACGTTATCAAGTAGCTGGACGTATGATTGATTGCGAGTTAGTGTATAAATCAAATGTAAACAGTGTTCTTTCTGCATGGCGTTGTTTAGCAATGAATTGATCAAAGTTAGTCGTGACACAAGCACATACTCATTAACAAGATATACACATCACGTGTAATATTTCTGCATTTCAAATTAACACTGCGTTGTTTCACGTGACAGGTGCGGATGAGCCGGATGCGGTGAGGAAACTGATGTCCCTGTCGGAGAAGGTGCGCCCTCACAATTCCAAACTGCATCCTCTGCCGGCGCATCGGAACCTGATGCCGTCCCCACGGACCGGCCAGCGACAACCTGTCTCACCCAGGAGCAACCGACCCCAGGCAGCCGTCGTGCTGTCCCCGGAAAGCAGCTCGGTCGTGTCATTGGGAAATATTGCGCTGAGGAAATCCAACACAACAAGTACGTCGCGCGATAAATATAAAAGTGAAACTTCGGCAGTAATGTTTAAATTATCTTTAGATAGACGAAAACAACCATCCCTTCGATATTTTAAAATGCTTTTCTCGAAACAGATTCCGTCGGTTCAAACGAATCATCCAGTCCGACCAATTCGGTGGGCAGCTACCAGCAGCAGTTCGACACCGACTCCGGTCACAACAGCATCGCTTCATCCAGCTACGACAGTCACAGTACGAGTTCCGTGGGCTCCACCAGCAGTCCTCCTCCTGTCAAGAAACCTCACGCTAACGGGGTGCCTGTTGGTGCAGCGGGGATTCACCACCAGATGGCCTTGGCAGCACAGATGGCACCGCCTGCATATCAGGCACCTCCTCCTTCGAATAGACCTCCACTGCCACCGTACCACATGGTAGTCAACTCAACAAGTAAGAGGAATTGCATGTTTGAATGACTGGAATGTTTACGTGGTATTAAAACAAGTGTATCTACGTTGGACAACTAATTTCTCATGATGTAACCTCATAGACTGTGATGGGAACGAGATAGAACCCCACATCTCCCAACTACTATGTCCGGTTTTAACTATGAAAGTCTTTTCCTTGCAGCATACAATCACTTCATACAGCAGCAGTACATGTCTCGTAGTCAGCAGTCACGTGGTCGACCTCAGCTCCCTGATTATCACTCAGCCACCCAGATGGCGCACATGGCGCGGCGGAAGCACATGGGTCAGCACGGCCGCTCCCACTCGTCTGAGGGGGTCCTCGGTGGTTTCTACAGAAACATGAGCACAGGCTACCCTGAAGAAGGGGACGGAGATGGTGGGTATCTTAGTCATGCAGAATAAAGAAGTAATACTTGCTGGAATATTTACTAAATCAAGAAAAACATTTTTTGAGTGGTACGAGTCTTTGCTAGTACAGCCATGCGGTATAATTTCAAAATGAAAAGGCGGCATTGATTGCTGGTCTTCCTTTGAAGTTGTCAGTAAATCCCACTGGAAAGTAAAAAGAGAAAAAAAGAAAAATCTAGCAAAGATATCCGAGTGGGAAGTTCAATATTTAAAATGGCGTGTGCTTGAAAGAGCTTCTAATGATCAATTTTCAGCAAATAGATACAGTTACCGAGAGCCCGTTCGCCATACACGTCGTAATCAGTGGCGCTGGGTCGTAGAAGGAGATATCTAGTGGCGAGAGGTATAAACCGTCGTGCACATGTCACTGAGCCTGTTGACAGTATGAGCTCCACACTCATATTCCCAGAGTCACATTGATTAGTAACAGTAGACCAAGGGATTCAAGTTCTGATTTAGCGCGAGGAATATCGCACAGCCAGACAATAAGGTTTAGATGAACTGTGAAATTTAGATTTTAAAAATCGAACAAAGCGTTGCATGATTTGGTAAAATACCTGAACGTTGAATCCCAGGTAGTTAATTCAGCACTTTATTCAGTAGCAGTGGGGATATCGGTGGAAGTTTATACTTTAACAGTTAGTGCTCAGTTTTGTGTATTGATTATATTGTGAGTCTCTTGTACATGAAGTAAAACCTGCTCGCTCACGTCACAATCGCCCCAATGGCACACTTGCTCTGTTCTCTGCTGTTCTTATTCCATCAAGAGTGTGCTGTTGTTGGTTCTAATATGGCAGTCGCAGTGTATTGAAGCTATGTGTATGCTTAATATGTTTTATCATGCAGTGCAAAACTTAAATGAATAATGCTTTATACTTGTCGATCTCTGTGCTTGTGAATGGTACTCGAACAGATCAGAAACATTTGTGAAGAAAACCGACTCTTGAGAGCCATTATTTCATTTTTGGAAAACTTTTGATAAAAACACAACATCGAAAATACTACCAAGAAACTACAGTACGTAACATTTTTAGTTCTGCTCACAAGGCACCATTCATAGGTACAAATGTACACTTTACTTTACCTGCAGTACCAACGTGTGGCGAAACTCATCTACGCAAGTGTGTGATTATTTATCGTGGTTTAGTTCATTAAAACAATCGCTTCAACTTTCTTACAGATTTGTCTTGGTCGGCCAAAGTGTGGATATAACGCAGAAATGTGTACTGGTCTTTCAGTTTTTATTTGTTCAAGTTCCCAAAACTCCTTAGAATTTAATGTTTAATGTTTTTGTTCTCCAAGTGATCTGGTAAAAAAAATGAACTGAACTCTTGTGATTTATTCTCAAATAATGTCGTTATTGAATTTGGACTTTGATTTTTACTCTAACAATAATTTTGTTTAAGGCTGTGTGTTATAATTATTTCTGCAATTATTTCTAAATATCTGATTTGTAATTACAAATGCCAACTTAATTTTTTCATTTTTTTCAAGGTTTCTTGAAATTGAATTTCCAAAGCAATGCTCAGTCTCAAGTAATATGTCGCAAGAGTGTAAATAACCGCTTTCTAGATCAATGTTATCAAAGGAAAAAGATATTACCCAAGTTTTTCAGGTTTTGCACTGTCTGATATAATGTAAAGTTGAACCTAGCAAGAACCTTGTCTTGTGTTTTAGACAAAGAATATGGTTCCACACAGCAGCTTTGTTTTGTTAAACGCACTTTTACAATACCTTTTGATGCAAATCCCAAAGCACACAGATTTAAAAGCGCACCTCTAGTCGCCTTTAGATCCAGTTTTTAACGGAACTGCTAATGTGATACAAAAAAAAGACACCTAAGTTTGCATAGATAATTGCAAAGGGAATGAAAAGGAATCAAGTTGAGCTAGCGTGTGTGATAAGTTATCGCAATAGGCCTTATCTTGTAACTTGGACAAAATAAGAAGGAATGCTGTGAGCACTGTACGAAATGCATGACACACACGGAGTATGACTGAATTTTTGCAATTGTAGCACAAGTTTCTGGGGTTTCTGGAGTTTTATTGATATTCCTGGCAACTTTTTATGCACAAAAAAATGCATGAGAAATGTTTATTATTCGCATGTAAGTCATGCACAGTGTTGATGGCATGGTCGACTTGAAGTAAAATATAATGTGTAATGGCTAATTTCATGGATGTCATAGGTGTGAAAAACATTAGTGTATGTAAAAATATTGTATCCTTGTTATTCATTGTACAGTATGCGTTGGTAGAAACACTCGTGTAAAAGGTTTGCTGTAAAAATGAATGAGAATGTGTACACAGAACTTGGTGACTATAAGCCGGGAAACTTTGTCATGTTATGTTAGGACATTCCCGTTCCTTTTAAAATATGATTTTTGCCTAAATTGACTAACATGTTATTTTGATATAATTGTAGACTTGGATGATGATGACACGGACACCGAGGAAGAGGAGGATGAAGAGGAGCAAGTGTCGGCCGTTTGACGCCAGAAGAACGGTCACTGAATCGAAACGCACCTTTCTCAAAACTGAAACTGCTGAACAGCACAGTGTTGTCAGGATTATCATCGTTAACTTGGTGCTGCAAAAGTGTGCACCTCAAGAGATGTGCTCCGTGCACCTGTGCTGTGGTTATGTCAGAGGCAGCAAATGGATGTATTTACTACCAATGAACCGTATGAGAAGCGATTCTGATTCAAGTGACCAATGTGGCTCGGACTTCTGGGGCCAGTATTCTCAAAGTGCCAAAAGAAATAGTTCTCGATGGAACTTCAAGGAACTATAGGTTAGTCTGAAATGAGAGATCTGAGGACGTGGGAAAAAACGAAAGCTGAGTTACGGAGAAGGATTATCTAGCATCATGACTGTCAATGTGCCTTCATAGTGAATGCGCATTTACTGGCTAATGGATTCTAATGAAATGAAATGGGTCTTCCGTTATATTAACGAACAGCGTTTAGTTTCATACAGATGGGGCATTAAGAAAGGGAACTGCAAACGCATACATATCAATGTAGAAACGTCATATAATCGCCTTGTCATGCCTTTTGTAAAATGTGCCCAGATCTGCAGTTTTGATAGATCGGTGCGTTATTCAAATACTTTTCTGAAAAGATTTCTTAAGTAACACCATTTTCGACTGTTCCGTGTTTCAAAATTACTAAAAAGATGGTCATATTTTTGTGTGCCTAAGGAGAAGGTAACTGTAGTACCAACATGAAAAACTGACCAACTCGTTTTGAAAAAGTGATATTAGTCGTTTTACACAATCAGTGAGTGTATTGTGAAAAGAACCAACTGCGAGGAACAAACAATCATACCTGAAGGTATTATTTTCGTAAACGACTACGAAATCTATCTCGTTAACAATACCTCACACATCTAACAGGAGTAACTTACACAGAATACACGTCAACTAAATAATAATGCTATGTATAAGTACGGAAGGGTGCACTGCAATACGCACGCCAATCACCTTGTAACTAGAGTGGCCGTTACTGGAGAATATGATCGTAAATTTGGGTCACTGAATATGTCATTTTTGTACCAATTTTGAACCTCCGATAATGTTCAAGGTAACTGTGCCCCCAAAATTCAGAATGTGAGACAAATGCTCCTGAAATACATGAAGGAAGAAGGATGTGTATTCATGAAATTAACTGGGCTATACGCACATTGGAAGAACTTTTTCTATGTTCCTTAGAAATGTGGATGGACATGTGGTGTCAGAAAAACATGTTTGTGCATTAATTGTAAATGAAAAATATTCTCCATGCCTGTGGTTCTTTCGTTAGATAGTGGCATGTCATTTCCTTCGTATTTGAATATTAAGAAAAATCTATGATTTTCCCACGAATCCCAGCTTTCACTAATTGTACATAATTCTGTTGGTGCTCTATTTCCTTGTTATAAAGTTTGAATTCTTGTTATTGTTTTTGTATATTGTAAGCCATACGTTTTCTGTTATCAGGGATTTAAAAGCTTGCTGAACAAGTTTGCCTGCTGAAATTCAGATGGTGTGGCGAAAGGAATCAGTAGACAACTAACTTTATGTGGTGCTTCAAATTCTGTAGTTTTCGAGATAAAACAGGCGGGAATAACAGTTTTGATTATTCACATTTTTAGGCCTAGTTATCTGAACTATGTTACTTTTATAGTATAAATTGGTCACATTAACGCGAACAGCCACCGAACTTTCCCCAAATATTGTCAGAGAGAATGTTGAATGTCGGTTACTACCCCTGTCTCACGGTCACTCGATCACCCGTGTGATCCACAGTACCAAACTGGTCGTAAATAACTGATTGAAGCATAATAAATCTATTACACACACGCTTAGTACGATAGGGATAATAAAGGACACCGACACTGTGTGCCTGCAGGTGTTTGTCTCATATTTATTGGCTGGCATAATGGTGTTTTAATAGATTTGACAGAACATTTGTCTTTTGACTCCAAACAGGTAAAATTAATCTAGTCAAATGTATGACGAAAAACTGTACTTAACAAACGCATGAACTGCAATCAAATTTTGAAAACTATTTGGAACATTTTAGTCTTTTTTTTTTCTTTTTAACAATTATTTGGTCGCATGTTAAAAAATTATTATATTTGATTACTCGTATATAACAAAACGAATGAATATTGATAAGATGAATGCTAAGCATTCGGATATGTTTTTGTACTCGTCATTGAAGTCATATTTGTAGGAAGTGTAAATAAATTTAATATACGTCCTCGTGTATAAAGAGCTCTCTTTGACAGAGTTAACAAGCAAAACTTGTATTTTTATTATGGCTTAAAGTTACCTATATTTTTACATATCCGTGTAAAGTAATTGTACATATGTAATTAGTAGTTGGTTACCACCTGTGTCGCGTGCAAAGAACAATGGACTTCTGTTTATGTTACAACCATTGATGGTTATAAGTAAGTGTTCACTTTTGTACATATGTAATAATTTTTTAACAACAAAACAAATATAAATTTCAAGTGTAACAAATTTTACGTTTGTTTTTCCTTTAGTATGACCTTAAGTTGGGCGACTGATTTCTTTCGCGGTAATAGTTCGACAACGGAATGAAAAGAAACTTTTTTCACAATGTAAACAAGTGGTTGAACCTGCGATCATTTTTTGTGTGCAACAAATGACATTGGTAATTTTGGATAGCTCTCTTTTATTGATAAAATACTTAATTCATGTATCTACAATACATATTTATAATTAACTTTTTCAAGCATTAAGCCACAGGAATGCTTGATAACAATCAGACAAAAACGCCGTGCCATTCGACTTTTTCCGTAATACACAAATTGGCAATGTGACGCTCAAATTTCAAAATAGAAATGGTTACCAACAACATCAATTTTAATCCAATGTGTTCCTGACAAATCTAAATTTGTTTTAAATTTGATTCTGTTGTCAACTATTTTCATTAGAAGTTATACAAAAATACTATCTTTGTTTGATTCTGTAGTCAACTATTTTCATAAGAAGTTGTACAAAAATGCTATCTTTGTGCATTACGGAAAAATCTGATAATGTGACAAACAAGATATTTAACCAGTGTTGGGCTTTCTGACATTTTTGTGCAAACTTAAGCGGACTTCTAACAAAAGTTTTCTCCCCTAAGAATTTCATGTCGACACTCGTGTAGTTTTAGAACCTTCATAAATAACCTTTATATTTTGATATATCAAAGTACTGAAGATACGTTTGAGATATTTTCGGAATGAATCGAAAATTGCACGAACTAGGAACAAAAAGAAATGGCAGTAAAGGACCAAATGTCGGTCAATAATTGTGCACGCGTAATTTCTAACCATCTTTGAAATCCTTTTGAGTATCAGTATTTATCGATAGGAAGTTTTAAACATGAAAAACAACGAACAGACTATCAAAGTCAACATCAACTATCGGATAATTTTCTTTACAAAAAACACAAGAGATTAATTTCAGGTTTTATCACTACCTTCGTTGATGGGCCGAAGTAAATACACTTAACTGACTGGAAATATGTTCACCTATTAAATTTACCTGATTGATAAAGATTTAAATCAAATTATAACGATAGCTTATTTTCACCACCCGCTAACGCAGTACGACGGGAAAGTAATAGTTTTAGTTTGTCCTCCAGGGTGGTACCCAGGATACCATCCTTATGTATCCAGGGGGATGTACCCTGGATACCATTCTCCTGTTCTGGGAGGGGTGTACCCCCTAGACAGAACAAGGGTACGCCCGTCTGGACAGAATAGGTGTATCTCCGGGCGAGCCCCCCCCCCCCGCGGGCGGTACGTCTCTTGCGGTCACACAGGAGAACGTTCTTGTGCTCAATATAATTACTTTTAATTACAAAATAATAAACAAGAATTAACTAGTAATGAACCTGGGGTGAACAGGCGTCCACATAACTATTACATTACGGTATACATGTAATACTTTTCAACACTAAAGCATTGAGCTTGGCTCCCACAAACTTATACTTAACGTGTACATAAAGCTGAAAGACGTGCGTCGAAGTTACATTGCATGTCACTTATTTGGTAGAAGAGAAGTAAGCAACAAGCACAAAATAAATAACGGTTAAGTGGTTACCTATCTTCTCTTTGTGTATTTTTTTACTCTGAAAGCATACAGGCAGACGTGTCAAACAAGACATACAATTACACTATATTCTACAGGTTATTAAATTGCATGCAAAATATTGTCCAATAAGACAACAAAGACTTGAAACCAGTTTTCACATAGTAAAACAATATCTAGCAACATTTCAAACCAGCAAAATGTGCAATTCATATTGATAAACATTTCTATCAAATGGATCTCTTCCCGCAGTACAGAAGTTGCGAATAGAAAAGAAAACGCTATAGTTTTGTACAGGAAACGGAAGATATTATGATCTACATTTGATCTTACTTGATATTATTTGTATTCAATTTGTACAAATGTTTCTGGGGACAACTTGAAAAGCGCACAATGTACATTGATATAAACTTATTGCTCTAAACTAGCACTTGCTCTCACTTTGTACAGAGTGGGCGTGGGCTGCCTCTTTGCTCTGGGACTGTTTACGTTCTCGGAACATTCGGTTGTTTGCCAGACCGAGGACCACTTGCTCGTAGCCAGGTTTTCGCTTGGGCTTAGGCAGAGTCTGAGGTTTACTAGCGTCAGAGGAAGAAGAGTTGTGTTCATCATTTCTGCTTGAACTAAGGTAAAAGCAAAAGACAAAGCGAGACCCACTTAGAATGTTAAGAAATCAACAGCATTTCGAACCACTAGTACGCCACTAAAACGACAGTCTTTAACTGACAACAATGAAATGGGGATAATTTTACAGAACGTGAAATCTTAACTGACAGAGATTGGTATGTGAGGGCATTTATTTTTGCACATACCTCTGAGAGCAAAACATAAAACTAGCTTGAACAAACTTGTTTTCAGCTCATTGTGAATTGTTTCAAAATATGAAAAGTCTGTATTTACCTTGAAACGTTTAATGCCTCTTGTGACTGAGCTTTGTTGGCAATGTGTGGCAGCATAGATGGTATCCTGCTGGAAACGCCTCTCTTACCAGTGGTACCAATGGCAGTGGGTATGACACGTCTTCTTGGCGTTCCTTCTGCAGGTGTGTTTGAGGAGGAGGTATCGGGCACTGGAGGCAGCGGCCGGCGCTGACTAACGTTCCGAGAGGGTACAGGTGGGGGTTTAGGGTACACGTCTGACTTGACGACCTCTTCCGCTAGGTGGGCACTGTTCCTATCCTGATGCTGAAAACATACAAATAAAACGAATTAGTTTAAAATAGAACACTTGTGATCACCTGATTCTTGTACTTTTTATTGGCACAAAAAGCAACAAACAGAATTTACTTCAGTATTTTCCTTAAATTTAGTCAGCACTATTTTTACTTTACACTTCCAAATGACATAAGAAGGGAAGTATCTAATAAACAAATAACTAATGCGGATACAAACAATGAGGTAGTAATGGTTATTTGCGGTAAGTAAAGGTCATTGCGGACACGTAACGTAATGCGGAAAATAACAAATTACAAACCAGTAAAACAACACTGACATAATGGAGGAAACGGTACAGTTTTAGTAAATATAATATTAATGAGAAACAATATCCCACAAAGAGAAATCGCCAAAGAAAATAATTCATTCAGGTGGTAACCGCGAAAGATAATATTTCAATTTTTTCTATTTGAGGGTTTAACATAGAATTTCGACCATGCAACGTAAAAAAGCAATGCCAAAACGTTGCTAAGCAAGCCATTCCTCCTCCTCACCTTTGGCTTTAATTTTCTGGAGGTTTTGCGCACACAGCCGTACATAGGAATGTAATGACTGTGTGGATTTATATTGACATAATTACATCGAGGAGGTTTAATTTGAGATGCCGTGAAACTTTCTTCTGGCTAGAATTAAAAATGTATTGATCAACGTGTTAGATTCACATTTTCAAAAGACTCTTGGGTCGAATTTGTACAACTATGCTTAATTTTTAGTCTGCGAGTACCTACCAGTTCATCAATTCCACTGTCATGAGTACTGGAAATGCTTCCACATGAAATTCGACCTGTAAAAGGAAACAAGTCACTTACATTCACAAGTACGCTACGAAGGGTGAAAAACTATGAGTCTTGGGGAGAATAATCATTGATTTAAAAAGAATAAATATTCTTGTCAAGGAAAATTTACAACATTTGATGCCAAAGCAGCAACTTTTAGGGAGGCCTTCACTTACTTTCATTACTGCTCGAAGAAGAATTACTGGCGGTACTTAATCTGCTCGACTCTGATTCCTTCACAGCCTGGAGCGTTCGAGTCTGGCCGGAATAAGTATTGGCCGTTTCCGGTACAAAACCGTCCACAGAATCCGTTAAACTAGACTCACTGCCAGTGCTTCTTGTCATTCTTTTCATCTGTGACAAATAACAAGAATTCTTATCAGAATTGTGTCGCACCGCATGAATCAGCTTGTACTTGATATTATTTTTGTATGCATCACGGTTAATTAGTGAAAAAATACAATACATATGAGCATTTTACTGATTGTATTTTGAAAGTAATAGTGGTTGTGTTTTGAAATGAATAGAAAGCATATTTTTGTGTGTAA
>JBCAUG010710983.1:0-13258 GCA_038406175.1 Haplosyllis leylae
ATGTGTCACGTGGCCAGTGGCACGTGACACATCCCGGCCAATCACAATTCGCCCCATAGTGGCCCTATACTCTCTGTCTGGTATTTCCGGCCAAGATGTCTCCCTGGCCTCAGGCGTCACAGTTTCCTGCCATGCCAAGAAATATGCCACGGGAAAGGAAGGCAAATTCCTGCAGACAAATATGTTTTCTAACGATGGAAATGAATTTCCTGTCAGAAGTTTTGCCACAGTGCAAAACAGAATTTCATCATCTTCTCGCTTACTCTCTGAGGTGATATGCAAATCAGTTAATTGTGGCCATTCGGAATCATTGCAGTATGATTGGTTGATATCAATACTGATTCTGAGTTCCGTGAGGGAAATTAGACAGCCCAACTTTATCTTGCCACATAAATAATCAAAACAATCGACTGAATTTTTGTCCACACCAAAAGTCAACAGAAACTCCCATTTACACTTCATGTCAAACATTTTCTTCAAATCATTTCCAAATGTGTTTTCCGAGATGTCGAGATGCCTGAGACTTGGTAGCCTTCCTCCCACATTGGCCTTTGCTAAGGTGTGTAAATCTTGTGCGTTCAATCCGCAGTCGCTCAGAATAAGAGTGTGAAGGGACGGAAAACTGTGACATAACAACAAAGACAGGACTCCTGTTACCCCCGAACTGTGACTAATGTCGAGTTTGTGTAAATTTGTTAGACACTTGCTTTCTGTCACCATGTACAAATGGTACATTGTCGGTATGCCCTTGTGAAAGGACAGTTGTGTCAAGGGGACATTTATACAAAAACGACGCAATATTGACTTTACAGTTTTGCGAGGTAGGCGAATCACCTGTGCTGTAAAGTTCTCTCCAGTCTTTGCGGGACATTGAAAGAAGGAAAGGTCCAGCTCGTTCATGTTGCGCATTACTCCCTTATTTATGTGATCAATCATATCATTACAATACATGATCGCATCATCCTGCCAAAAACATGTCAAGTTCTGGCAAAAAGATTGCGGAAGAAACCACAGCATGTCTCTGGGAATAAAAAGATGCTTCAACTTTGGAAGTCTAAAACAGCCACTGAACTGAAAGAAAAAGGTGAACATTTTTGATGATTTCGGATCTAAATTGATCTGCTTCAAATTTAGATAAGTCAGTGTTGGCCAGACAGGTGCAAAAAGACGATAAAGAAGATGACTGTCGTCAAGACCACAGCCTTCCAAGCTCAGATGTTCTAGTCGTGGCAGATAACCCCTACCTACAGCCAGTGCCAGTTTCCGTGCAACATTATGATTTATGCCAACCTTTATGAAACAGAGGTGTGTCAATTCTGAACAGTACTGCAAATCTTCTAGCATGTCACACTTCCTCTGTGCACGACAAGGGGGGTAACCACCAAGAATGTGGAGCTGTCTCAGGCGTGGATTGATCAGTGTCGATGCATCCAGTGGTAACAGACCACCTCGCTTAAAAGGAATATCAACCAACACAAAGACAGCTAATGGTTCTTTGAAAAACCTGAACAAATGTTTCATCTCTGACCATGCTCCTGCGTCTATAACCACAGTTTTCATTCCTAATGAGCAAACTTTTCTCGGGGAGTAAATTGAATAAGCCTCCATATTCTCTGGGTCAGTTATCTTTACAAATTTTATTTGGTGTCTTAAATGCCTCAATGATCTAAGTACCCAGGCAATGGGTTCATCGATGCCAAGATAGAGATTTTCGATTTTATCACAATCAAGAAGAACTAATTTTAGAAACGCAAGGATTAGCTCATCCTTCTGTTTGTGTGCTTCTATGAGATTTATTACGGAATAATGCTTGCACAGTTCTGTCCAATACAATGTTTTAATGTTAAATATGTTAACAAATGACTGCCGTATTGTTTCTATCTTAATCAGTTCTTCAAATCCTGGGTTTCTGCAACTGGCAAACCACAAGTAAAAGTGAAGGCAATCAGTCTCCAATAAGCATAAGCTCACTGTTCTTGCTCCTTCGTTTGTTAGATGGTAGACAGTGTCGAGATTGCCATCTGATTGCCGTGCAAATTCTATCTTTGTATTTGGGCGTTTTTGGGACAGGTAAAACATGAGGAGGTATCTGAAGACTGTTTCATGAAGAAACAGCACATACACATCTGCTGTTTCATCACCAATAACTCTAAAATCTTCGTAACCGATCAAAAACCCATACTCAAAAACATGTTCGTCAATTTCCCTGGTGATCTCATCACGCTGAAAACAATGGCGTTGCGATTCTTTAATTTTCAGTGCAAATTTGCCCATTTTGTTCAGAACCACAATGAAGTTAGCTTCACTGTATGAGAGATTCTTATTCTCACAGAATTTCCTGTACATGCATCTGAGTAACCTCCAGTAAATCTCGCCTCTTGGAATGTTATGTTTAGTCAGATCCATGTCATCATCATTGCTTACAAGAATACAGATGAACTGGAGAAGCATTGGACTAGCGAATTGCGTACCGTGCATGAAATTGGAAAAATAAAAGTTCAGAACTGCTTCTTGTCTGTCCTGCTGCTCTTTCAATGCCTTTGAACAAAATGTTTCGCAATGTTTTCTAGTAAACCCATCGACTCTAACTACGTGCTCAACTACCTCTTCAAAATTACGAACTGAATGTGGCCTGGACGTTAACAGAACAGACACATGTCTTAGATGCCAACCGTGAATCATGTTCATCACATCTTCATTGTTACCCTCAATTTCATCAAAGCCATCAAGTACAATCAAGCACCTGTCACCAAACCTATCTAGAAGCTGCTTGACATCACCCTCTCTAACATTTTGGCTTTTCAGGCAGGGGTAGCTCTGCAAAATTATGCTTTCTATTGCCTGGTTCGGTTTAACAAATTTTAACCTCACAAAAAATACAATTGAGAAACTTGTAAAATGACCCTTCGCCCAATCCCATGCCAACTTTTTACAAAATGTAGTCTTTCCCATGCCAGGGTCTGCTTTTACCAAAAACCGTTTACCTTTTCTTCGTTTTTTGAACCGTCCCTTTCGTTTATTATCTGATTCTTGGGCTTGATCAAACAGTTCCCTGTAGTCATTGATCACTTTACTTTCAGGACCAGTAGGTTTGTTTTCTATTTTCTCAACAGTCAGTTCAGTGTACAAATCCTTCATTTGAACTGTGTAACTTAGCCAGGGTGCTATTTCGATTCTCATCGCTTCTTCTGTACATTCTCTGAGCCCTTCAGCAATGTCTTCCAAGTCTTCTTCTGAAACCATTGAAAAAGAACAAATGACAACTTAAAACGCACATGTCATGTGACACATTTCTGGACAGTTGCGCTTCGAATTTTTTTCAGAAAATAGTTATTTATGTGTCTGGTGGAATGGATCTCGAGGCATTGAAGTGTGGAAGGATATGCAGGGATGGGGGCAGTTTCCTGCCGGGTGACACCCAGTATCTCCACAATATGAAATATTTTTACCAGTAAGTTCCTGTCTTTGGGTGGAGGGATCTCCAGTGATAGAGGCAACTTCCTGCCGGGTGACGCCCAGTTATCTCCTCAATAGTGAAAGATTCTTACCAGTAAGTTCCTGTGTTTGGGTGGAGGGATCTGCAGGGATGGAGGCAGCTTCCTGCCGGGTGACGCCCAGTGTAGTCTCAATTTTTTTCGAGTCCACGTAGCCTTTTTCAGCTGCGTCGTAAAGGATCTTTGCCAGTCTCTAGAGGGAGAAAAAATCAAAAGTGTAAAGTAAAAATAAAAAAATATCATCTTCCCCTTCTAACGCCCTAAATTCCGCATTTCATGTAATTTGCATCCCACAAAAAACCGTTCAATTTTGTCCGACGACATAGGACAGCGTACAACTGAGTTCCTAGAAGTAGGTAACGTTTCTGAAATATTCAATTTCAGAATGTGTGCGCATGTTCCAAAGAGAAAAGGCAGACCAATTCTGAGATAAGGCAAGAACTCGATATTAACTTTATCAGGAGATAAAAATCGTTCAAACTCTGAAGTATGCATTCAGATTGAGAACATTAAAGTTATGAGACAGCTCTACACCTGAGAAATAAAGAACTAGATAAATACCAAATGTGTTCAGCCGGACATGAACTAATTTTGGTTGAATGCATTTCTTAGACAAATCAGTCCTCAGACACTAATGACAACGATAACAAAAACAACGGACAATTCGGGGTTAGATGGAGTTATTTCAGCATGCGACACCCCAATGAGCCTAAAATGGACGAGATTCGTCTAAAAATTAATTTATGAACCAAGAAAGTCTTCCAGCATGAACGCAAGAGGCATACCGCCCACCGCGTAGCAAGCACAAGGGTACCCCATCCCTGCCGGGGGTACCCCATCCCAGTTGGAGGGGTACCCCCCTATCCTGACCTGACCAGGGTTGGGGTACCCCCGCCAGAAAGGACATATGACCAGTGGAAGTATTATGGGATGGAGATGGGGTACCCCCTCTATTAACAGACAGACGCCTGTGAAAACATAACCGCCCGTTGTAATACGAACGCGAGCGGTAATAATAGATAAACAACAGTGATAGCCAACCAGTTTTTGATCCGGTCCGGGGAATCTGTAGATCCAAGTTCTCAGAACCTCTCGATTAAACGCTTCTGCACTTCCTCGGTTCTCATCCCGGAGGTTCTTGATTTTCTCTGAGCTGATCTTCATGTAGGACAGAGCTATGGTCGCCACATCGTTAATGGAAATGTCAGCAGCAAGTTGAGCTACGGCGCTGTCGTCGAGCGACCAGTCCTCTCCCGTTGCCATGTTGCCCTGACAACGAAGAAAAGAAAAATATAGTATGATATATTCAGAATAAATTACACATTGATAGTTTCTTGTGGGAGGGCTGGCTATTGGTGAAGCTGAAGACCCCACCCCGCTTATAGGCCAACATTCTTCTCGAGATGCTACCAGAAATGGATATTTGTTTCGATCCAGTCAAGTGACAGTTGAGAAAGGAGGTCAGACGAAGAAATTCACGAGTCACACCTGTTGTTTATTCTAGATCTATTCACGTGATAAAGTTAGTCTGCCTCTTAAAGAAAAATTCAAAGAGAATGAACTCTGAATATACGTTTAGAGTTATCGTACGTCATACTTTATTACATAAAACTTCGTTACACCTTCGTCGTATGTTTGAGAATTAATAATTTCTGTAAAAACACCTACCTTTAGCTGGGAAGTAAGTACACGCTCTGTTTCTTCTGAGACGGAGAAAAAAGTCTAAAAGTCCTTTGTATTTGGCGAGAGATCTCGTTACGTTACATTGTCATGATTGTGCTGTCCTCTGCGTAGTTATCTGGAAGTTTCCCGCCAGTACATTATCACATTTGCATTATAAGAAATTACTTACAAGTCCAAGTCCAAAAAGATACTAATTAAAACAACACAAATAAAACCACAGATCTTCGTGATAACTAAAAGCTGAAGGGTTCGTTTACACTGGCCAAAAGCGACAGCGCAAAAGAACGATCAGAAAAGATCAAAGTGATTTCGTTATCGGCCAATGTGAACGGTCCTTAAGTCTCAACACTTGCTCCTGCTTGGAAACAAAAATAACTAATAAAAAGTCTATTCGTATAGAGGTCTAGTTTATTGCACAACCAAGTACATAACATGTTGCTAAATCGTTTGAGTACCCCAGTCTCCGGTCCCTTCCGGGGGGGGTACCCATGGTCTCTGGTCCCTGGTCCTTTCCTGAGAGGGAAAGGGTGTAACCCCTGTCCTGGTACTGGCCGTGGGGAAAGGACCCTGTAACAGAAGTATCCATCCTCCCTCCCTCCTCTGGCCAGGACCAGAACAGAGGTACCCCCTCCCCCACCTGGCCAGGACCAGGACAGGGCTACCGCCCTCTCCCTCTTCTCACCCCAGTCAGGACACGCCAGGACACGACATGGCCTTTCGCGTTTTCACGCAGGACGACTTTCGTGTCATAAAAAACTTTTGTAGCACATGAGTCATGGTAATCGGATCGAAAACACTTCACACCACGCACTTAAATTGATCTGTTTATGAATCTTAACATAAGAGAGCACCAATCCAACATATATTTTAATTTTGTGCAAAAAAAATGCAAATTTAAACAGTTTGGTCCCTGGGTGTGCATCTTAGATCCGCAAAACAGTTGAACCTGTGTTTTACGGTCACTGTATTTGTCCATCTGTTTCCTGTTAAGGTAAAAAATCAGCGGAACTTTTGAGTTGACCGTAAAAATGAGGCTCTACTGTAGGACTGAAGATTAGAGGATGAGCTGACCAGCAGCTAAAATGAAATTTGATACAACAAACTCTTTCAATTTGAGCTCTCAAAACTAGTTAATGCTAAAGAACAGGGCATTTCGGAAATTCCAAAATGGAAGTCATTTGTAAGAGTTGAATGTTTCAAGACGATTAAAGTCGGACCATTATTCTTGTTGGTATGGCTCTTGAATCTACCAACTCTCACAGGCAACATCTTTGCTACACAGGCGTCAGTCTTCGAAATTCAAGTAGGTAGGAACATGTAAGTCACCTTCACGTACAACTATCCACAAAGCAGTTTCGACTACCGAAATAACATGAAAAATCCAGCACCCAGAACAG
This sequence comes from Haplosyllis leylae, assembly GCA_038406175.1. Lineage (NCBI taxonomy): Eukaryota > Metazoa > Annelida > Polychaeta > Phyllodocida > Syllidae > Haplosyllis > Haplosyllis leylae. The sequence continues at coordinate 6,575 of JBCAUG010710983.1, forward strand.
ATAACCAAGCTCAGTGTGGTGTGAGAATTATTAATGGTGCCAGGGCTTTCAAGGGAAACCTGTGAACTCAACCCTGAACGAATCATTGAGGATGTACCGAAAGCTGTCATAGAACCTGTACTGTAACCATTCAATAGGAATGTGAAGAAATTTAAACGCAGGTGGACAACCCGACTCCAATTTATCTGCTTGAAAGAGCCAATCACTGAAACCCTGAATGAAATCCTCACGCTTTGAAGGGTAAATTCCTTCTTTTTCAGAGTCGGCAATTTTCGGAATCTCTCGCAAAATTACTCTTCTTTTTATTTCCGCAGCTTCGTCTGAACTTGTCTTTTTTGCTAGTTCCTTTTCGAGCTCCCGAGATATCAACCTCATAGACTTTTCTACAAGTTCAGGTTTACAGCTGTTGCTCCACCTTTCAAACATACGTCTCCTGGCAGGCGATATGTCTGTTTGTGGCTTTCTGCTGACGAAAACGTTTTCTAATGACGGAAAACGGTTTCGCGTGATTATATCCCTGACGGTAGAGAATAGTTTCTCGTCGTCATGGCAATGGTTTGGATAAACCTGCAGATCAGTTAGTAATGGCCACGTACAGTCTGTCACATCCGGTCTGTCAACATCTTCAGAGATGCAAAGTTCTTCTAAGCCGAGTAGACAGCCTAATTTCACTTTGACATTCAAATCACTGAAACAAGTCAGGGAAGTACCTTCAATATTCAACTTGACCAGTGTCTCCCACTTACATCCCAAATCAAAGAACTTGCCCAAGTCATTCTCAAACAATACGTTCTGGGAGATATCCAGATGCCTCAGTTCCGACATCCTTCCCTTGACGTTTGCCTCTGCTAAACTTCTGAGATCTTTCGAGCTCAGCCCACAGTCGTTCAAAATGAGAGAGTTCAGTGACCCGAAACTGTGACAGAGTAATATTGACAGGCTTCCTCTTAAACCTGAACTGTGACTGATGTCAAGTTTCTGTAAATTTGTCAGACACTTGCTCTTTGATATTGTATACAAATGCTTCATCGTTCTAATGACGTTGTGAAGTGTCAGACAAGTCAGTGCTTGATGCTCTATGGGCTTTATATAATCTGTGCATTTCTGAGACGAATCTTCAACCATAGCCAAACCGAGCTCATTCAAACCAGGAAGGTTTCCCGTATTCACGGTAACAACTACTATTTGGTAGGAGCTAACGTCCAACCCATGCAGCCAGACTGATCTGAGATTTGCCCAGGGAGTTGGAAGCCCAAAACGAACGCGGTATAACACAACGCTCCGGAACTTCGGAAGTTTAGCTGCGTTCTCGAGACGAAGAGGCAACGCTTGGTCTTTCTCTGTAAGAGGACACTGATTCAGATTCAAATGCTTCAACATGGGCCACGCAGGTTCAAAAAGATCCACAAGACTCGAATTATCCTCAAACGTACAGGCTGTGAAATCCAAGTGTTCAAGTAGCGGTACGTTACCGTCCCGCACAGCTCTCGTCAAAGACGTAACAACACTTCCGCCGATTCTGACGTAGTTGAACACGAGATGCGTCAAAGCCGAACAGCTTTGTAAATCCCCTGACATAGTACAAAGTCTTTGGGTGTTGTCGCCCTTACTGAGCCCAATGATGTGTAGCTGACACACGCCCGGGCGGATCAACGCCGACACGTTTATCGGTTGTCCACTGTCGTTTTCAGCAGCAAACCTGTATGCTGTATCCGCGATCACGACAACATCAAAGGGATCGGAATAGAATTGCAAAACTTTGTCAACATCAGAGTGAATAAACGAGTCCATGATGACCCTACGTCTTCCCCGCAAGCGTACCGTATCTAAACCCTGAATTGCGCAGACCGGATTTAATACCCTGATCAGTTTTATTTTGTCTCTCAGATGATGGAGAGACTCTAGTATCCAGTCAACTGGATCGTCTACGTCCAGGAATAAATGTTCAGCAGCATCACACCTGGAGAGTCCAGCTCGTATAAATAACAGCACCAGGTCATCTCTCCGAGCTATTGCTTTACGAATATTTATTGCTGAGAACAACTTCTGGAACTCTGTCAGGTGCAGCGTTCGAACGTTGAATTCATTAAAGCACATGTTAAACAGAACCCAACCAAACGTTGAGTCAGCGTTACCGCAGAAGAAGCAGCACAGATAAAAGTGCAAATAGTCGGCATCCTGCGTACATTTTGAAAGCACAAAACCTTCGTCAGTACCAGTCGAAAATTCCATCAGGGAGCCAGCTGCGTCCCAAATCTGCTGCATCTCCCCAGAACATTCCTTGTAATAGACATACAAACAAGCTAGGAAAGTTCGCATCGTTTCGTGAAGAAATGCGACTAAAATGTCTGCAGTCTCATTGGCGGCAAGTCGGAAATCTTCATAACCGACTATGAAGCCAAGCTCAAACACATTCTCACCAAGTTCTCGCGTGATTTCCTCACGCTGAAAACAGTTCTGTTTTTCTCTGATAGTCTTGGATGCAAATTTGCCTATCCTAATCAAAACCTGCATCAATTCAGCTTTGTCCAACCTAATACCCTTCTCTTCACAGTATTTTCTGTAGATACATTGCACCAAGCGAAAGTAAATTTCACCCCTGGGAACATTCCTTCGTGTCAGATCCATATCAGGATCGTTCTCAACCAGAACACATATGAACTGAAGTAGCATAGGACTGGCATGTAGGGTGGAGCCCTGAAGGAAGTTGTTCTTGTAAAAGGACAAAACAGCTTCCGCTTTGTCTTCTCCCTTTAAAAGCTTTGAACAAAATGCTTCCATGTGCTCTTGTGAGAATCCCTTGATGCCGAGAACATTCTGGAAATCAGTTTCAACATCACTTACATTATGCGGTCTAGAGGTTAACAGAACACTACACTGTGGGAAAGCCTCACCTCGAATCACTGCCATTATGCTTTTGTTATTCTGAGAGTCAAATTCGTCAAACCCATCTAGGATAATCAAACACCTGTCACCAAACTTATCAAGTAGTTGCCTAACATCATGAGGACCGACACCTTGCTGTCGTAAAGAAGGACACTGTTGAATCAACACATCCTCTACTGCCTGACCTGCTTTGAGCAGCTTCAAGTTAACGCAAAATACAACTGAAAAGGTAGTAAAATGTCCCTGAGCCCAATCCCATGCCAACTTTTTACAAAATGTCGTTTTCCCTAGCCCTGGATCAGCCTTCACTAATAACCTTTTACCCTTCTTTCTTTTTCTGAACTTTCCCTTTCCCCTTCTGGAACTGTCTGCCCCTTGTGGGTGGTCGAACAGTTCTTTATAATCATTAATCACTTCACTTTCAGGTCCCGTAAGTTTGTTTTCTATTTTCTCCACAGTAAGTTCGCTGTATAGCTCCTCCATTTTAACTGTGTAGCCTTTAAGCCAGGGCACCATTTCAACCCTCGCTTCTATCGTATGCTGCCGCACTCCATCAACAATCTCCTCAAAATCCTCTTCTGAAATAAATTTAAATAAAGATGTCTTTTAATCGAGAGCATACCATTCACTTAACATATAGATCTCAAAAACATTTACAATACGCAGAAAATTATTTAATTTTCATTTGACCTTGACATTTCACAACTTCGACCTTCAGATGTCCTTGACCTTTTGAGCAAGTTTCATTGGAATACAAGCATACAGAAGTAAAGGTGAGATCAATTTTTTTATTTATTTGACCTTGAATCAATGGCCTTGGTACTCTAGCTTGACCTAGATATGTGTAAGATGTATCTATGTATCTGTACACTGAAAATGAATATTCTAGTATCAGCTGTTTATCTTAAACAGACACACATACAAACACACAGACAGACCGGAGTGAAATTACTACCTATACACACAAGTGGATATAGTCAAGATGTGTCTATATCCATAAGAATGAATTGCCTAGCTTTAGTGGTTCAAAAGTTATAGCCTGAACACACAGATGCTCAGTAGTGTTTCAGTAGTAAAAGATTCTTACCAGTAAGTTCCTGTGTTTGGGTGGAGGGATCTCCAGGGATGGAGGCAGCTTCCTGTCGGTTGACACCTAGTATCTCCTGTACCTTGTTGGGGTTAACATAGCCTTCAGCAGCAGCGTCATACAGGATCTTAGCTAGTCTCTACAGTATATAAATTACATATGTGTGTAACAAAATCCACAAAATTAAATTTCGATTCACAATTATTATGAGGGTTTGAACTGAGCTAAACTAAACTAAATATTTTAGAGACAAACAGAATGTCATGACGTCATACAACCATCAGCCAATCAGTGCAAACGGTGATGGAGGGACAGACATTCGCACATACAGACAGTTCGCTTACTACAAGCACTCGGCAACAATGGGTATTATTTACTCTCAGCAGAGACCATTTCTAATTGAAATCAATATTATAAAATTTGATACAACACTTTCAGGGTTTTTAAATCAAATCGGGGGCGGATCCAGAATTTTCCGAAGGTGGGGTCAAACCTCGGTAGAGGGTGGCAAACACGCAATATTTTTCAAAATGTACCCCCCCCCAAAAAAAAAACCATATGAAATCAAGAAAATTTTGACCCGTTGGGGAAGATTCTTCACTTAAAACTGCCAATGTACATTGCTGGTTGCAAGCGGGACTCAGTGGATGTGTACTATGGTAATTCGTACTGACCAGTCTATGATGGGGTCCAGGGAATTTGTACATCCATGTTCTGAGAACCTCACGATTAAATGCCTCAGCGCTGCCTCTATTCTCATCCCGGAGATTCTTGATTTTTTCTGAGCTGATCTTCATGTAGGACAGAGCTGTGGTCGCCATGTCGTTAATGGAAATGGCTGCAGCAAGCTGAACTATGGAACTATTGTCCAGAGTCCAGTCTCCTCTGGTTGCCATGGTTTTCCAGTTTGGCTGTAAAAATAAAAAAACAGACGATGAAATCTAGGAAAAGTGGATCAGGGGGGTTCCCCTCATGGATCCGACAATGACTTAACACTTGTCCTGCCCCGTGTAGCTACTGTGCTTTGCAAAAGATTTTTTTTTATTCACCTAAGGGTGGGGTTACATAATAAGCTCTCAAAGATTAAATCAGCATCTCACAAGAAAACAATGTAAACATAAACAGGGCCCAAGCCTAATAATGGGACTGTCAACACATTTGATAACTCTTAGGGATTTGGAATGAATGTAACTATCTATTGGTCACATGATCTAAATGTCTATCATAACATTTAAAATTTGAGTCAAATGTTACACCCAGTTTACACACAGATGCCTTTTGCACTCTTGTTTGCATTTTTAAGTTTCTCTCTTGATATCATACAAACAAGTACAAATACTTGCATTGTTAAAATTTGGTTTAGGATTATACTTTACATGATACAGTTTAACCAAGTAATAGCCCATCAACAGTGAGTATTGACATATCTGTTTGACCTGGGGTAAACAAAAAGTCCCATGAAATACTTTATAGCAGTTAGTCTATTTATTTAATTACTAGGTACATTGAGCTTTAATATCATACCAACAAACTTAAGTCAGTCTCTCTTATTATCTAGTAACATGACTTAAAAACTCAAAATGATAAAAATATATTGATAATTTTATCAAATTGTCTTTTCAATTAATTTTATAAAGAAAAGTATAGCTGGCGATGTTAAACCTGACTATTAACAATAAATATTAAAACCAATCATGAAAGAATTTTTGTTAAAGTTACAGTTCAATCCCATGTGCTGCCCATCCATCTAAAAAGAAGACTTCTTGAAGTTGCAAAAATATTCATCTGTCATATTCTACTAACAGTTTAAAAACTTACTAAGGCATTTTCTGTAAATAGACTAGCTTGTTCCCAATCCTTCTGTGCAAAGTTATGCAATTTCTTGCATTATCATCCTAGTTAAGGCAAAATACATGAAACCCAGGCAGGATAAGGGTTATTATTCTGTGATCAGCACAATCCTGCAATTCCATTGGCTATTTGAGGGGGGTGAATAATAAATGCTTGGATTAAGCCTCATCTCAAACTCATCTCTTTGAGCTCACCTCCTGGGTAGGTAAGTTCAAAATGAGCTTAATCCAAGATTTATTCACCCCCCCTTACAAAACAGTCAATCAGATTTAATCACAAAATAAAAACCTGATTCCATAAACAGAAGAGTATTTTGCATTTATGCCATTAAAAGAGTTAACACCGAAAGACAACAAAAAAGTCCTGCGTGAAACCACAAGAGGCGTACTGCCCGTGGCATAATTTTTCCGGTGGGTTACCTACCTATCCTTGGGGGAGGGAGGGGGTCCATGGGTGTTGTCCAGGACCCCCTCCCCCTCCCAGCTACAGACCTGACTGGTACCCAGGACCAGTGATCTGGTTTAACTTCCCCGTCGTACAACGTATGCGGGCGGTACACATGTCATGATCGACGATGACAGATTTCCTTGTTGCGAAGTCTTTTAGGTTGTGGTATGTTAACGTCCCCACTCAGGTACGGCTGAGTGTGTTCCTTGTCTCGGGCAAACCTTTCTAGACCTCCGGTACCTAGGATCCTCTGAGGAAGGTCTTATGTCCGGTCACACATAAGCAAGATGCACGTAGAGTTGGTAAGGTTTATTGCTGGATATTACAATCTTCTAGGTAGCTCTCAGTATTCAAGCCTGATACATTGAGTGGTGTGTTAACCTTGTTCAATGACCATAACTTGTCATACTATC